>VZTD01001345.1:1010522-1116643 GCA_013397725.1 Rhagologus leucostigma | reverse complement strand
AAAAAAAAAAAAAAAAAAAAAAAAGTTGCCCTTGACCTAAGAAATCATTTGAATGAATTTGCTGAAACCAATTCTTCCCAGGAATTTTTTTTGGGGGAACCACATTTTCTGATGAAGTAAAACTGTAAAAAAAAACCCTGGGTACTCCATGTGGGGTATAACATGAATAGAGTAGAGGAGGAAAATCACCTTCCTTAACCTGCTAGCCACAGTTTTTATGCAACAGTTTTTCTGGGCTGCAAGTGCATATTGCTGGCTCATGTCAAATTTTTCACCCACCACTATGTGCAAGTCTTTCTCCAGAGGGCTTCTTCTTACACTTTAGTTTGACCAGGAGATCCTTACTCAGCCCTGCTGGTCTCTTGCCTTCCTTTTCTGATTTCCTCCATCTGGGAATTGAGAGCTCTAGGAAGAATGTCCTTAAAGATCTGACAACTCTGTTCATCTCCCTTATTCTGCAGGCAAATTCCCAGGAGGGTCCATCCACTAATTACTTTAACAACTTAAATCTCAGTCTCCTAAATGTCAAGGTTCTGACTCTACTCTTCAGTGGGCCCATAGCCCTCAAGACTGGGATCCCTCAAGCCCAGGCTGCCACCTATCTTAACATTTCTAACTAGTTCATCCATGTTGGTAAGCAACTGGTTGCCTCTCCAGCAAAGAATTTATGGGGTAAAGATGATACAATCAGTAGATTGAGCACTGAACCCAGAGAAGTATTTTAAGACATCTGGGAGTACTTTCCTCTCTGCGTTTTCTACATCTGCCCTGGGCTACATTACAATGCACACCAGAGAAGCCTGGTCTCAGAGCTCTATCACTGCACCCTCCACCACTGGGAGGAGACGTGACCTATTTCATTTACCAGGTATAGAAAAGTGGCACACAGAATGTATGACTGTATACTGGATGTTTTCTGCGGAGAGGTGGTTTTTAGACAACCTCCTGCGTTATGTGTTTATCTCAATTTCTCTTCAGCTCTCCCTTAGCCTTTTCTCACTGGATTCATTTCTTTTTTTAACACTTTGCACGCTTTCTGTATCTGAAGTCCACTTGTATATACTCTCCTCATTCAGTAATGTTTTTAAAAGAAATTAATAGCATCAATATTCCTTTCAAAATACTACCTATAGTTGGACTGCGTGATTTGTCTCTTCCCACCTTCACCAACATTTTCTTTATCAAATCTCTTTAGAGAAGGTAGCCAAGAAGCCCACGTTGACATTTTTTTCCTATTTTTTCTTTGCACAGTGTAGTCTTGACGTTATTATTATTATTAATTTATTGCATCGTTTTCAATTTGTTTTCAATTACTGGCATTCAAATGAGTGCCATGATAACATTATTAAAAAATAAAAGCATTTTAAGTTACTCATTGGAATTCAATTATTATTCCTTTCTTTGTATTACTCATAGTTCTCAAATTTTCACTTCTGTTTCCATTCAATTGTGGGTTTGTTTTCTGTTATTCAATTTACAAATCAAATTATGTTTGTGTAAGGACTGGATGGCCAGAAGCCTGATACTTGAACAGGTTCAAAACTGGCAGGACCAGTTCACAGTCCTGTGCTACTGAACAGAAATACAGCGGGCTTGCTGACCTTAAAAAAAAAATTGACAAATTAAGGAATATTTGAGGGTATCTTGAAAATAATGAGATGGCCCAAGAAAATCAATCTTCAAAATAAAAGAAGTATTAGAATGTGGAACTGATATACCATCCTGTACATCAAGATTTGTGTAAGACAAGAGGTAGCAGGCATGGAAAAAATGGACAGTTTTATCACATAAGGAATTAGAGGGCTCTTGTGTTTCACTGACCATGCACATTTTACTTGTATCTCAAATAATGAACTGAAAATCAGGATATAGCATCTCTAATTCGCTCGTTTAGATAAATGTCTGTCAGAAATCTGATCTAAAGGGAGTTTTTCCTTCAACTTGCAAATAAATTAAAAACTATGCAATAAATTAATAATAATAATTGCAAACATTTAAAAAGAACCTGTTGTGGGTTGACGTTGGTCAAGCGCCAAGCACCTATGAAAAAAACCATTTACTTATTTTCCTCTGCTATAGTTAAGCAAAGAAGGGGAAATTAACAAAAAACTTCATGAGTTGAGATAAGGATTATTGAAAAAAAAACACTTTAAGGCAAAATAGGTTCAAAACTTAAACAGTATAAAGAAGATTTATTACTGACAGAATTAAAAGTAAAAAGGCTAATGAGAACCAAAGCAAACTTTCAGAACACCTTTCTTCCTCAAACCCTCCCTCTTTTTACCAACCGTGCAAGGAAACAAAACATGGGGGTTTTGGTCAGTATTTCATTTCTTAAAAGTCTTTCTTCAGTATGCTTAAGGAAAAGAGTTTCTTCTGCTGTGCTGTGGGATCCTTCCCACGGGAGATAGCTCTCTGCAAACTTTTCTAGCATGGTTTCAACCTTCACAAGCAACAGCCCGCCCGAACCTGCTGCAATGTGAAATCCCTCCCACGGGTCAAACAGTCTTCCCACAACTGCCTAGCGTGGCTCATTTTAGTTCATGGGGTTTAGTCTTTTAAGGATGAGCTGTTTTAGTTTGGAAGCGAGGGCTCTCTTCCTCGATCTCTAAAAGCAAGGGTCATCTCTCTCTGTTGGAGTTCCTCACTAGATTACAGCTTTTCAGCATCCACGCGCTCCAGCATGAGTACTCTTCTTCACGGGCTGCGCGTGGATCTCTGCACCCTCCATGCACCTCATGAATTATAGGGAAACAGTTTGTTGTATTATAGTCCTCACCACAGCCTGCAGGAGAATCTCAGTTCCAGCGTTTGGAGCACCTCCTCCTTCTCCTTTTTTTCACTGAACTCGGTGCCGCCATGTTGGTTCTCCTCACATGTCCTCATTTTTCCTTTTTCTCTGACTTGGAAGAAAGTTGGTGTCTGTAAGTTGCAGTTGAGAAGTTGATCTCATCCACGCTCCACACTGGGGAATTCCTCGCCATGTCTCTCGCTGCTGGCTATGTGATCCCTGCCAGCACCACACAAGTGGTTCCGGCCCCAGGAGGGGCCCAACCGTGCAGTCCCGGCCTCTGGAGGGTTCTGGCCGCGCGGCACCTGGAAGGCCCCCAGTGGGATGGGCTCTGGCAGCCCCCTTTGGCGGTACAGCCCTGGCTGCCGCACCGGTTAGGGCCTAGCGGCCCTCTCCAGGAAGGCGCCCAGGGGCCCCCTCACCACCCCTCAGAGGGGAGCAAGAAAAAGAGAACTTCTTGCGGTTTCTCCTTTCTTAAATATGTCATCAAAGAGGTGTTACCAGCCTGTCCAATTGGGTCAGCAACCTACCCATCATCAGAGCCTTCAGCGACTGGCTCTGTGCCGGACACAGAAGTCTGGAACAGCTTTTTTTTTTTCCTGCCCTCACAAACCAGGTTTTGTTAAACCAACACAGAACCTTAAACTAAAATCTTCACCTGAAAGAGGACAGACACTTTCCCTTCATGAGTAGTAACACGGAGAAGACAAGAAGCACTTGCACAAGTTCCACTGGAAGAGGTTTTATCTTGGTATAAGAATGAAATTCTTATGCTACTGTTTATGCTGAAAACAATCAATCATTGTGACATTGTCAGATCAGAGTCAGCCCTCAGCAGTATCTGGATGGAATATCCATTGGCCAATTTCAGTTAAATTCAGCAGACAGGTAGTGGTGGGAAAAGGAGACAGAGACTGAGGGTGTGGAACACAGCACAAGGCATGCTGGTGTGTACAGAAATGCCAGAAAGTAACTGATAGACAGACTGGTCTCATTAGTTCTGCTATTCCAGAGACCACTGTTGATAGCTGATATTTCATAGTAATGTATTGCTGTTGAGTTAAAGAGCTACACAAGAATCTCCTTGTTTATTTTGAATTATATACAGAATTAATGAGTTGCAAATTGTAAAACAATCCAGCTTCAATAAATATCACTATGAGCAGCACTAGGTTTACCTACACAAATGTTCAAAGCAAAATTACTCTGTGACTACAATAATATTTAGAGCAGTTATGCTCCCTAAAACATAAGTACTTAAGGAGAAGCTTACCATGTGTTTAAAATTATCTGTAGTTGCATTTGAGATCAGTGATAACTGTGCACATATTTTCTGGATTGTAGCACTTTAGAGGTTTTCCATTTTATTTTTATAGTGTTAGTGTAAAATTCACCTCTAGCAATTTATAGTAAAGCTCTAAAAATTCAAATAATAAAGAGCTTCTTTCTATGGCTGTGAGTAGTAATTTAACTATACATTAAAATGTTCACTACAGAGGAGCCAAAAATAGCTATTGCTGATGAGTTTAGTAAACTGTATTTGTGCTTCAGTGCAATGCTAAGTTCCAACCGGTGAATCCTGTTCTAGGATTATCATTGATGTTATTTTAAAAAATGGGGAATTTATGATAACATGTCTACTCATGCACAACATGGGACTTTATTTTCTTCTCTGAAATCAACAGAGAAATTTAGTGTTCCGGTAATTTGCAGTTTCTAACAGTGTGTTCTCCAAACAACCTGGGCCTCTTCATAGTCAGGTACAATTCTCCTCTTTTCTCTGGTAACTGCACAGAAGTGGAGGTCAGCGAACATCTCCACATGAATGAAATTACTTGCAAGTGCTTCTACTCCACAGAAAGACAGCTACTGCCAGAGAGAAAAATCATCTATCTATCCAGATTTAGCAAGGCAATGGACAATTTACATTGATGCTCCCCAACTCAGTCCTCAAGATGTCCATCTCATTAAGTTTAGAGGCAAGCAGGCAGTTCTTTGATCAGACTCTATCAGCATTTGCCATGCTCAGTGGTCTGTTCACTGCAGCACCACCTGAGCCGTGACGCCAGAGAGGCCTCTCAGTGAGAGAATGCGACCCGGGAAAATAAACTGTGCTGTACAAAGATCATTTGCTTTGCAAAAATGAGGTAAAAAAATTACTTTAAAATATTTATTTTTCTTTAAAAATAGCATCAGTGTCAGTTTACATTGTAGATATGTACTTATATGTAAATTCCACCTAAGGCATCTAAGAGTGTGCCTGAGTGGTACAGATTAAGAATGTAAGAAAAGGTATCTTTAGTCTGAGATCTGCCATGTTTACCAGCCTGGCTTCCATACTGCCTGCTTCAGGTCTACTCAGTTTGAAACCATTCAAGAAAGATTCTGATAATTTAAAAATAGGAATATGCAATATTTGGGAACTGAAAAACCATAGACTCTAGATTTGCTACTTTTTCACTTACAAAAATTACCACTTTTGTTTGTATTAATAAAAGCATGATTTTTAAATAATGTATTCTTTTCTGCCATTGATTCACATGCTACTAGGATGAAAATGGCACTCTATCTTCTGATTGAAAAGAGAGAAAAGATATTTCTGATAAAGCATGAAGTCTCTCTAAAATACTCCATTTTCTTATGTAAAATATCCAAAGATGTGTGATGAACTGATGTGGCAAAAAACTTTTATACTTACTTGTTTGAGATGATGAGCTTACAATGTGTTCCTGAATTTCCCTGGAAGAACCCATAGATGAGGTCATGATAATTGAACAGATTATATTATGTTATGTGCTATATCTTTTAGTGTATTGTTACTGAGCAAAGAGACATGCAGATTAGATATGTATTTATAGGCACACCTTTATGTGCAGGGGAAAATACTTTTTAATTCTTAGGCAGACAGACAGGGGTTCTTTCTTCTGTAGTTAAATAACTTCATATAAACTAAAGGTGAATTATTTTGTCATTACTAATGAATAAGATTATAAAAACATCACTGTCTACCTATGGAACAATCTGTCTTCTATTCTTTTTACCATCCCTAAGATTCAGTTCTGGCAATCTAGCTGGCAATTTTTCCCTGGAGTATATGATTAGAAAGGACAGTATTCTGTCAAACTGTTACTTAAATTCTCTGTTTCACCTTTATTGTGTGATACCAAACAAGTTCAGAAATCTTTAATATCTAGTTTAAACCTTCATAATTGTTCTCCATGAGTTTGAGCATTTCTGTAGTTCTCTCCACAGGAATTCTTCAGACATCCCAAGGGCCAGATTAACACATGTATTGATAGAAGTCTTCACCTGCCATAGTGTTTAATAGTGCCTCATCAAAATCAGAATGTGTAGTGGGATATTTAGGAGGCTATAAAACTTTATGCCCTTACAATAAAACACTCACTTAATCTATCTTTGACTATACCTTTTATGTCCCTTCCTCATCTCAACTACCTAACTCCTTCCTGTGAGCAATGTTTTTTTGATGTTTTTCTTGGAACCATGCTAGGTACAAAATCTAGATTTGCAAATGCTTTAATTGTACTTCAATTCTAACATCAGTGTTTGTCCTTTTGTTTATTTTTATTTTGCCCCTTACTTTATTCTTCATTTCAGAGACTCTCACAGATAAGAAATTATGCTGGTACCTAAAAGGCTGGATGGCTTCAGTGAAATGATTTTCATTAGAGTGTTTGTGCCTTCCAGCCCCTACAATAAATGCAAAGTACAGAGAGGTATGTTCATTTTCTGATGAACAAATACTTTTTAATATAAACAAAATCACAGAGTGCTGAAAAAAAAGTAAGCTTCATTCTCAATCTTTGGTGAATCAAAGTAGATATAACTGTTGAACTGTTCTGAAAACTGGGTTCTGGTCTTACATCGTATTAAATTCCTGCTGCTTTAGTGGATTAAGATCTCTGTTAAGGCAGATATTTATGTCAGCATAGTTGTATTGGTGTGTGTAACTACTGTATGCATCAGGGTCCTGAGCTGGCTGACTAAAAAAATATGACTTTCAAAATCAGGTCCAAAGTGACTTATTCCCCAAAATAAGTGTTAAAATTGGAAGGATCTCTCTCCTACCTTAACACCCTCTGTAAAGTTTGTGCTATTGTGTTCCAGTACCTAAATAGTAGACTTTATTTGTTCATCACCTTTTTTGCCTTCATGCACTCTTCTTCCCTGAAGAATATGAAAGCTCAGATATATCCACATTCCTCATTGTCTGAAATTAAGAGAAGGTTTTCTCTTAGCTTTACTGGGACTTGGCCTTTGCTTTGAGGCATGTAGATTCAGGAAAATCATTGAAACACCATTCTGTTTTTCTGCATTGATTATCCCCTTTTTCACCAGTGCTGATTGCAGGCTACTTTAGTGGCATTTCATTACAGAGTCAGAAGGACTTCTTATCCGAGAGACTTTTTCTGTGTTTTTTTGTTCCAGAGTAGTGTGAAGGTAGTGGCTGAATGCTAGCTTGATGTGAATATTCCTGAAAGTGACATCCACCCTTGCCCGAACTGAGACAATGTCCTGGTTTCAGCTGCAAAACACCTAATTTTATTCCTAGCAGCCAGTATAGTGCTGTGCTTTGGAGTTAGGATGGAAAAAATGTTGATAACGCAGGGATGTTTTATCTGTTGCTGAGCAGCGCTTATACAGAGTGTAGGACTTAACATTTCCCACCCCACCAGGGAGCAGGCTGGGGGTGCACAAGAAGTTGGGAGGGGTCACAGCCAGGACAGCTGACCAAAACTGGCCAGAGTTTGGGATGTCCCATATCATATGGCATCATGGCCAGTACATAAACTCAGGGAAAGCTGGCCTGTGGCAGCTGTCAGGAACTGGCTGGGCATCAGTCAGCAGATGTTGAGCTCTCTTCACAGGAATTCTTCAGACAATGAACTTGGATTGTGCATCACTTATTTTGTAGTATTAGTGTTCATATTATTTTCCCTCAAGCTTCTGTCCTATTAAACTGTCTCTATCTCTATCTGCAGATTTTACTTTTTTTTTTTTTAATTGTCCCAGTTGTCTCCCCTGTCCTACTTGGGCAGAAGTGAGTGAGTGGCTATGCGGTGTTTAACCACCCACCTGGTTAAACCATGACACACACACAACTTTTTTTCAAGAAAAAAAATGCTTTTAAAATTTTAGACTAGTATTGATAATGAAGGGGGGAAAAAAATCCTGAAGAAAAATGTGAATGCATTAACATACTGTATGGGAGGAATCCTGCAAACTGGAGATAGGCACTACTCTCAAATGCAAACTAAAGTGTTTGGACAGTCACAGCAGGTAAGAAGTCTGGTGCAGAATTTGCTTTTATGGTTCTTACAAGTTCTCCTTTGAGAATTCATTATGTTAGACTTGCTTCATACTCTTTTTCTACTCCTTTTTCAGCTGAAATGTCATGCTGACATGTTTTCTGTTTATACTTTTTTTTTAATTTATTTATACTTATATGAGCAGCTCTCCTGGTTTTCTTGAATTTGTTTTCCCAGGCACATGGGTATCTGGACAGAATGCAAGGGACAAAGTTTAATTGGATCACAGCATTGCTATTTAATTAATTTGCAGTCTGTCAAGCAATGAATTTTCCAGGGCACTTCCTCTCTGACCGGCTTCCAGCTGGTGGAGCTCGTCTGCTCACAGCCCACTGCCCTGTGTCCTTTCACAGCCAGGCTGGTGTGAAGCCACTTTACCTTATTTCCAATTTTAAGGTTAACAGACTGAGGAAAGAAGATTACATCAGACAATGAGAACTCATCTCCTTTCTTGCCTTCTCTAGGGGATGCATTATCCCAAATCCACTGCTGTCAGCTAACAAAGTGTCTCGTATTGAAGGCCTCTCAGACATGGGTGATGACCTTGAGTTCCCCTATGGCTCATTATAGCTTGTGGCTTCTGCTGTCTCCTACTGTATAGATTTATAATAGGGTGTTTGGAAGGGTTGTGATACTGTGGTTTGGAAGGTAAATGGAGTTGATGTTATATTACAGCGTTATCTTAATCAGGGCTGGGGGAGCACGGGACAACAGGAAAGGATTCAGTGGCCCGAGAAATGCCTTTCCAGCTGAACACACCTCTATCAGATAAATGCCTATCACGAGCAATAACACAGCCAGGACAACAGGGATCTCGATTTAAGTTACCACAGTTTAGCTGCTCTTCAAAGCTTGTGATAGTGATGTAATGGAAAAATCTATTCTTTATTATCAGGAAAATCTGTTACAACCAATAAAAAGTAGTGCGACCAGTAATGTCCCTTAGGATAATAAATACTTCATTGTACAGAATAATGAGAGACTTGTTAGGGTTTATTTTCTGCTTTAACATCCTCATGCTTTTTTAAGCATAAGTTATAAAATGTAGAGGTTTTACAGGGAAGGTCCTATCACTCAACATAAAAGATGCTTTAATTCAGTCAAATGTCTCTGTGTCAGCTCAGTGCTTCTGGTCGTGTACAGCTGAATCACAAGAACACAGAATCATAAAGTAATATCCATACATAAATTGGTACAAATAGTAGTTGTAATAGTTGGACTGTTTTCTACTGGCTTTGAAAATTATGCTCAAAAAACAGAGCATTGGACTTAATGATTAGTGAATACTAAACATCATTCCTAGTTTTCACCTTTGGAAAGCAGAAATTATTCACTTAGATACAAAACTATGATATCTCAGAAATTCCCTGGCTGCTATGTTCCTAGCAAAAGCTGCTTTATTCCAGATGTTACAAAACATATGGGTATATGCACAGTGCAGCAGAGAAGATTTGTACAATATGTCACAAATTACCAGTGAAGGCTCAAAATGTTATTGCAGGATATCCTCTGACCTTTCTCATTTCATCATTAAATTGTTTTAAGTGTCTTCTTAGAAGGTTTTTTATACAAAGTCAACCCAGATAATTTATTTTAGGTTTATGCCTGTACCTCAATATTTGACAAAAAGCCCTTTTTTTTTTTAAGAAATGCTAAGACTCAACTGTATTGTTACAGGCTTCACTCAGATGTTAGGGCTCTGTTTATTGTCTCCTTGTGTTCATGGCAGCACCTAGATTAATGGGTTTGGAGGTGGTGACTTGGCACAAGAATTCTGGGGGTATTTGATTACCTACAAGTCTGCATATGTGTAACTCTGCAGTCTTAACACTTTTCCCTAGGTTTCCATCCCATTCACTGTCTGTATTTAGTCCAGCTGTGCAGCCACCTATATATTAAGGAAACTTCCTGCTCTGACCATTCACGGGGCTCCCTGGCAGTCACACTCCCAAGGCCAGACTTCCACTGCTGGGACTGAAGCCCCTTCCCAGCAGGCAGCTCCAGTGACTCGACAGGAGCCCCACTTGGCTCCCCGCTCATACCATTCACAGTCACACCAGGTTTCCTATGGTAGTCTCAGATGTCTCGTTCCATAAAGCCATTTATTCCTGTCACGGAATAAATGGCATTTATTCACTACCACAGAAACAGCCCAAGCTGGTGCCTCTAAGGAGGGACCTCGAACAAAGGACCTCCTGGGCTTCTATCCCCTCCCAGTCCAAGTATGAAAGACTCTCGTTCATCTTCCTGAGTCTTTGGCTCCTGCTGTGTCTCTCAGGGTCCATTCACCTGTCTGGCACCACCCATCTTCATGCCTTTCATTATCCCAAAGGTTGGCAGCTCCCAGCTTCTTGTCTCAGGCTCCCACCCAGAACTCAACATGCATCTCAGTCTGCATCTCACTGTGCAGCCTGCAAGCCCAGCTACCTGCACCAGATGTATTCCTCAACATGTAAGCCTTTTCCCCTAGGGATCAACAGGCAATTAAAATAGTGCCTGAAAGTTGCATCTTCAAACAAGGCAGTAGGCGATTCTGAAAGGGAATTTTTCATACACCAATCAGGCACCCTTGCCCCACACCCAGCCATAATAGATGTATTTCTAATGCTGAAAATCCCAATTTCCTCCAGCATCTTCTCATTTTCTCTGCCCTTGCCAATCAACTCCCAATGACAGCAACTGCCTTGATCCCACATCACTGTAGGAAGTTTAACATCTCCTAGTTGCTCTTAAGAGTGAACCAGATGAAAATAAATAGTTTCCTAAACTAACAGCAAAAGCGTCATATTTTCTTCCAAAAAAAAAATCCTTTTTTTTATTTTCTTACTTGTTCTTTCAGAAAACACTGATCTAAGTACACCCATTCATCCTAGAAGGTGCAGCATAGGTAAATTGGAACACTTATGACAATTATTCAAAAAAGCATAACCCTATTCTGTATGTTTATAGAGATGAGAAAAAAGCAAATCCATACATCTAAGTCTAGATATTTTATAGTTTTCTTACTATGTAAATTATTTCAATAGTTTGTGAGGCTATTCCTTGAAAATTAGTGAATGAAATACAGACTGTATTTCTGGATCTGATTTTGATCCCGTATTTATGGGCAAGAAGTGAGTCTACTGAAGTCAGTGAAAAATCACAAAAAGTGTAGATGAAATCAATTACATTTTGATCACCAATTCTCCACATTCACTTTACAATCAGTTAATGCTAAGTTGCATCAGTTTGTCTGCACGAGATTAAATTTGAGAAAAGGAAGTTCATGAATAATGTCTGGAAAAGTTTAATATTTCTTTTAGTCTGAATGAGAAAGTAAAGCTTCATATAAAGCAGTTTAGCCCATCTGAGTAGAATTGCTGCTTAAGCTCACAGAGTGAAACACATTATTCTATGATCATGAACTTGAAAGGGTTTTCCCTAACCACAGCATATATTGACAGCTACTGTGCAATGTATTGGCCACTGTCCAAACATCTTAATATATACATTTAAGGTTTTTTTCCTTCTAATGGTATAGAAATTTCTCTAAATTAATTTTTGTGGACCAGAGTCTACATTATGTTATATATAGAATCTGAATTTCTTAGAGCAGCTACTTTTACTGACATATGGAAGAAATAGGCTTAATTTTGGCAATTAAATCAGTCATATTTCTAACATGTTCACTGGCCATTAGCACAAATTACCTTGGACTGGGTACATTTACATAATAGATTTTTTTGCCAGGAGAATCCAAGAAACATCTTGTTTACTGGGCTATTTACAGTAGAAAAAAATAGCATCAAGATGATATTTCATATAGAAATGAAATTTGTTTAAGATAACTGTGGTGATCATTCTCTGATGATCAATAAAACAATATTTTTTGTGTGTGTGGTGTTACTCAGGGCTGTTGAGTGCAGGGCCATGAGTTGGACTTCAGTGATCCTTGTGGATCCCTTCCACCTCAGGATATTCTATGATTCTATAATTCTAATAGAGTAGTAACATGCAGACAAGTCACAATTCCAGTCTGAACCCAGTTGTTGCAGCAAGCTGAGTGACTACTCATGTAAGATGATTTGAAAATTGTCCAGTGAAGCTGAAGAGGTCAATAAGAAAGAGTATGAAATTTGATTCTTAGCAGATTGTTCTAGATTTAGATCTGCTATACAAATACATTTTAAAGACTATTGTGTTACTAGTCTTCAAGTAACACTAAGTTTCTACAGGTTTTTAGCAGAGCTTCTTAGTAATGACAGAATTTTGGAGTACTATACCAGATAAAAAAGGTGTGAATTTACTGACAGACTTCTCAAATCATGCCAAACAAAATGCCCTAATAAATTATACAAACCATGGAACTGCTGCAGCATCAGCCAGAGCCACTGGGAACATTTCCATTCAATTTAGGGGGTGTTGGAATCAAGCTCATTTGCAATCTGGGAGCAATATTAGACAGTAGCAATGTTAAATGAGTCAAGGCAGTTAACCAAATTTAACTAAGACAGTCAGACCCCTTGGATGATAAGAAAAATTTCAGCAACAAACAAACAAAGAAGGCATTGAAATAGATCTGACTGCTGATCTCAGTGTGCCTTTCTGTTTATGTGAAAATTTTATTTCATTCACATCTCAAAATGCTTGTAAATTCACATTTTACTTGGGAAATTAAGTGGACTAGCTAATTCTTCCTTACAGGTATTTTTCAGGGTTTCTCTCACTTTCAAATTCTGATGCAACCATATAGTACGAAATGCTTGGCCTGACCTGCTCTTCTCTTGTCTAGAATATTACATGTTGTATGGCATTAAGTTGTCTGTCTTCCTACATGATTAATAACATAATCTGAGATACTTAGAGGTCATGACACATTACTGGAAAGATTAAAATACAAGATTATTAATTAATAACGTAACTACTAAAAAATAGCTTAGTTTTACTCTTGTTTTTGACCAAAACTATAAATCATAACATTTTGGCAGAGCTAGCATAGCTATACTAATTTAATTCGTAATCACTGTATTTCAATTATCCTTTTGAAGAGAGATATGTAACAAAAATGTGTTTCCTTTCCATGAAGGACAGAATGGTATTAGAGCATAACAACTTCATTCGTGTGACTAATCAATTCTATGAAAATTTTTAGACCTAATGTAATAAAAGACCAAAGGTAAGAAAAAAGATAATAAACTAATGAAACTAATAATATTAACAAAGTATTAAAGCAATCAATTACTAAAGAGACATAAAGGTTAACTGCCCGTGAAATGAACATACTAATTCAATGTTATTATATGATGTACTCACAATTTGTTTCTAAATTTACTTCAGTGGCTCCGGAGAAAATTTACTTACTCTTACTTGTGTTACATTAAAAATACCCACTTTCAGTTCAGATCTATGGTAAGCAGATATGCTGGTGGTTCTGAACGCACCTTCTGTCAGGGTAGAAGTATGTCTGTATTGCTACCTCAAGCTGCGCTGCTTCCAATCCCTTTGATATCCAGGCAGCCAAACTCAATTTTCTTTTAATTAGGTACCTAACTTTGTGTGAGGTGGACACAGGGCCAAGCTCTAAAAGCTTCCAACACCTCCACCTATAAGCCATGTTCCCAGTGAGTTGATCACCTGCCTCACAGCAGCAAACAGACTGAGATACTTTTAAATACAAAAGAAAAGTGTCCTTAAGTAAACTTATTCTCCTGGGTGAAAATTGAAATTACTTACAAAACTATTCACCCAAGTTAATTTTATATCTGTTTGGGAC
This sequence comes from Rhagologus leucostigma, assembly GCA_013397725.1. Lineage (NCBI taxonomy): Eukaryota > Metazoa > Chordata > Aves > Passeriformes > Rhagologus > Rhagologus leucostigma. Next base: position 1,102,770 of record VZTD01001345.1, on the reverse strand, counting down.
AAGAACAATGACATGTTTGATTGCCCGAGTGTGGTTTTGTTAATTTTCACTGGACGTGCTGTTATCTCAGCTTTGTGAAGATTGATTCAAAGACAGGCAATGACAACATACAGTAAATTTGAAAAACAGGAATTATAATCTATCTTTGCCAAATTAATGAGGTATTGAAAGATAAGAACAACTCTACTGTGTCTGTCTGGTTTCACAGCATCACTCAGAATGGGAAGGACCTCAAGAGGTCTAGTCCAGCCTCCTGCTCTAAGCATGGGCAGCTGTGAGATTACACCAGATTGACTGGGGCTGTAAAGGGCTCTCATATGTGTGCGATATACCAAACATATTTCTGTCTCTCAAACACACTTCAGCTGTGAATTAATTTTTTTTTATAAATGCATTATAAAATTAGTATATTCTGCATCCATAAAGACAAATAGGTTGTTGTGCACTGTTATGTAGTTAGCATACACGTAACTGATGGATAGATAAATACACACATATGCGCTAAATCAATGCAGCAGGTTTTAAGTTTGATCCATAGTCAGCTGCCCTTATCCTGGAGCCTGGCACTGCGCAAGTTTCTCTGCTAAGGATGATGTATGGCTGTCAGTCCTGCTTGAAGGAAAAGAGTCTGTGCAGGGCAGGTGGGTACACATTTAATGGACCGTGGCAGATTAAAGGATGCAAAAAGGTAGGAACAGTTGCTAAGTTCAGTGTGAAAGGCAAGACTGTCATCCCTGACCAAGGAAAATGTTTACCCACCGCACCTTCTCTGTTATCTGAGGGTCATTTAGCTGGGCACTTAAGAAAATTAAAGCTTCCTGCATCTGTTTTCCCCAAAGATCTATGGCACTACATTTTTGATAGCTTGGATCCAATCTTTACCTCAAAAATATCTCAAAAATGAGATAAATACTGCCAAGAATGGCGATTAGGGAGGACCCAAGTGACTAGTGTACCTTTGCCATATAATAAACTAAATTATTGCTTTGGCTTGCCTGTGTTATTTTAGGTGCTTGAGAAACAGAAAACCAATGAGTGCTTGTGTCTTGGGGCTGAGTGGAGCGAAAATAGTACAGATTGGTGACAACTCTGGGAGGCCCATAATTGCAAGTGGACTCAGGTTTTGAGTGTCACCCATTAACAGCACTGCACATAGGTACCGTTCATTTTATTTGCTATTTCATTACAAGCAGTGGCCAAGAGATGCACTTCCCAATGGCCACAGGTCTGGCAGCACAACCATTTTGCTTGTTTTTCTCTCACTCTACGTATTAGTAAAAATTTCCAGCCTGCACTAGCCTTCCTGTTTCCATTCTTTGTCTGACTCCTCTCCCTCCACAACAGAGGGTGCTGCTTCCAGTCTCTCTCAGGTAACGTCTACTCAGCATTTCTTTTTTTCCCTTCTCTCTCCATTCTTATTGAGAAAAATTGGACCTGGAAACCAGCTCATGTCTTGGTTCATCCACCACTTTGCTTCCTGATGTGGAAGCATTTTTTCACTCAGGTCTGGCCATAAGAGACATTTGCTCAACTGCGGGGAGAGGCTCAGCACATCCCTGCACTACTCCTGCAGTTTAAGGGCAGGGCACTTGCCCCAGAGGGAAGCTCCGCCTCACCAGCTCCCTGCTGTCAAAAATCACTGGATTTTGTATCCTGTCATGGGATAGCCCCACTACTATAAGCTATTTATCAACCCTTCAGTGTAATTTCGTTTCCTGAGGAAATTGCCACAGAAAGTGCTTCTGCCTTCACTTCTCTCCCTTCCTGGCTCTCATTCATTTGGTCAAAACCACATTCCTGAATTTCCCTACTCGACCAGGGAAAGAAAAAAAAAAGGACCAAAAAATGAATTTTGTGAAGATGAGTATGTAAAATAAGTATAATCTAGTTTCTGGCAGGAACCAGCATCTTCTCAGCCTGCATCCTTCATGCTGGGATCTGAACCGTACTAATGCCTGCATAACTCCATTCCTACTAAGTGTAGAAACCACCAAGTCTTTGAAAGCTGATACAGCACGATTTGCAAGATATATTCACCCAGTTTCCCCCCTACTGGTCATTATTTGAAAAGAGATATGCAAATCTGATAATTATGCCCTTTCCCAGCTACAATAGAAGGAGACCAGAACTGGATCTTTGCTCTCTACACCTTTTACATTTTCACCTACCACAGAACTTTGCAGACGATTCTCTCCTGCAAGTACACAGAGGACACTAAGTGCTTCTTTTCCTCGAAATCTCTTGCAAATTTACTTTCTCGTGACTGAACTATATAATTTTCACTGTACCAGTAGACCTGCTAGAGCCAAAGTCAACTCAATTAGTACTTTTCAACAGAGGTTGCATTTCCAATGCAAAAGCTCCTAGGTCTGGTAGTTTTTCCCATTATCCTTGTTTCTGCAGCAGAGACAGGTGGATTGCACAGACACAGATGTCTGGCATCTGGCTTTAAATGTGCTCATCTATTCACATCCGAGTAAGCAATGCATCCCAATGAATTGGCTTCAAAAAAAGCAACTCTAAACAAAGATTGACATTTCCTCCCATTTCATACTGCCACTGCCTACTGCAGAAATCACTGATTTGTACTTAACACCCAGGAGTTGGCACGGGCAGGTTCAGTATGGTGGAGTTTGGAGCTACAGCCTACTGAGCAAGACCTGGGAGAGAAAAGCAGTGAGTCTCTTGAAGTTCCGCAATTCAGCAAAAACAGAACAATAAGTTAAGGCCAGGAGAATGGATCCTTTGAAAGGAAGCATCTCTTCAGCCCCCACCTAATAAATCTCTGATACAATCTGGCATTTGGCCTCTCAAAGATTGTCAGCTGTCAGTCATCTTGGGTTAGCTGTGGAAATTGCACAATTTTCCCAGTAACCTAGAGGGTAGGTTGTTTTGGAAGTTTTATGTACTACGGAAAGCCTTTTCATTTGAAGTTGAGGGTTTCTAAAAAAAGCCTGAAATTATTTTTTCCCAACAGGTTTTTGACCTGTTAAATCAAAAAGCCCTTGAATGACAAGTAAAAGCTTGCTCAAAATGAAGGTGTTTCTACCGTCATTGAAGTATCTCAGAGGGAGAAAAATAAAACTTACCCACATCTTTTATGTTTGTTTACTCCACACAGTGTTTAAACTGTCCAGTGTGTTTTTTCTCTAAGAAGGTATGGCATAGCCATATTTTGTAGACATTTCAGAAAGAAATGCACAAAGGGGTCTACTTAATTTCTATCTGATAAAGACGTATAGTTGCTTTTGTAGTAGAGAATGACTGTGAAAATCAGAAGTGATAAAGTGACTAAAAAAATCAGAAGTGATAGCTCTTTCATGATGGTCAGCAAGTACTAGTTTACACTTCATAGCAGGATTTTTCTAATCAAACAAGTGAGGAAAATGCCTAACGCAGTTCCTTCTGAAGAAAAAACTAATACAAGATGGTAGTTTTCAGGTATCACTGGCAAAGTTAATTAACTTCACAGGTCAGTCACTGTAGATTTCCCACACACCTTGGAAGAAGGGACTCAGACTAATTATGTGAAAAAGAGCACAGGCACTGCAGCTGCACAGTGCTTATAGAAGAGAACCTTACCTTTGGGATGGTGCATAGCATCTTTTGACAGCAACTGCAGAGCCATCCAATGGTCTGACTTTTGCTCTAGTCCAGGAACTCTTGAGGGTAATAAGTATCCCAAGAGAAGAAGCTCTGACCTTATCTAACCCACTGTTTGAATGGCAGATTCTAGTTTCTTCATCCTATGCCTCAGAGCTGAACAAAGGCTACGACCACCCAGAGAAGGATTCATCTCCTTAAGTTTCTTCAGCCATCTAAAACCTGGATATTTAATCTAAGGTGGCCACTTTAGTACCATCATAGTAGATGGAGATAGATGGCTAAGACTGGTGAGATGCATCTTCCTTTTGAACTGCCTGCTCCCTGTCAGTGGACGTAAGACTGTTCTTAGGTCCACAGTCATAATCCTCACACGGGGCACCATTTGACAGTAAACAAAAAACCCAACTCTCAGTCCAGGGCTACAAAGAAGGCTGCTCTTACCTAAAGCTGCTTCAGTCCTGCTTGCTTTCTTTGTAGTGCTCATCTGGTCTCTCTTTTCTATGCTGCTTGTTTGCTTTCTCAGTAGTAGTGCTCTTCGGGGTTCTCTCCTCTCTCTTATAAGTTACCTGCCAGAGGGTCAGCTGGTCTCTGGTCTTTAGTAGAAACATCTGGTTCAGCACAGCTGTAAGTCATCAAAGTCAAGACTGCCTACAGCCCATTCTTGTACTCCCACAGGTCCCCTGCTCCTTCCTGCATTTTCTGCAGAGAGAGATTAAATGGTGTTTTTATACTAGATACAAATTTTAGACTACTAATCTTTCCAGAAAGAGTAAACAGTTAATATGCACAACACCAAATGGACAGTTGTTACAACCAGGATTCTTTTTTTAGTACTGCAATATAAGATTGCCCTAAAAAAATCTTCCTCAGTATCCTTTGCTGTTGGACTCAGGGGAGGTTTATGTGACAGCTATGTTCTGTATTTTCCCATAATAAGAAGAGTTTATTCATGCCAAAATTCTTATGAAGAAAATGGTAGGAATCCAAAGTGTCCATAAAACCATCTGTGCATGTGCTGCCAGTCTGGTCTATACTGTATGTGCACAGATCAGCTCATGCCTGAAAGTCCCAAATGAGACCAGTCTCCATGTGGGCTGGTATGAGATATCTGCACTGAATTCAAAGTGTCCAGGTTGTGTTTGATTTGGTACACAGAGAACTTGGATATACTTTGGGTGCAGATAGTGACTACTCATTTTAAATTCCTGGATGAAGAGACACCCAGTGTGGTGCAGTCACAAGCCTGGTAGTTTGTTGCTGAAAGTCATCAGATGGTACAGTATTGCTAAATGTAGTAAGACTGACAGTATATGTGGAAGATAAATTTCTATCATCAAATGATAATACTGTTTGAGTAAAAAAACCTATGAAGAGCCACCACTTTGCAGTAGCAGGGTACTGCACAAAAATGTTCAGCTGTGTACTGAAAGTGTATACAGTCTGTGAAGGGCTGCAAGGAGTAGCATGAAGAATAGGGACACTGAACCTTGGTGGGCTTTTATGAATCCAAGTGGAATTAATGCACAACATGTGCCAGGAGGAAAAAAAATCTTAGTGGAGTTTAGATGCCAACTAGGCACAGAAAATAAGATCTACATATATGTTGTCATTTTGCAAAAAAATTACTTCCTGTTAAGTCAGTGCAAGTCCAGCATATCAAACCCAAAGTAAGGCCACTTCTTAACACTGCATGAAATGCACAGTGCCTAAATTGATACATGACCTTCTTTATCAAATAAACGTATTTCAATAAGCAACACCTCTTCAATTCATAGTAAACCTCAGGAGGGATGACTTGTCCTAAAACAATTAGGTGGTCACTGCTGGGATTCACCAGCTGACTGCAGCCATCTGGGGCGATTCATGTTGCTGAGATGGAAAAGCATATTGAAAAGGGAAGCTAAGAAATACTCATGGAGTGCAGTTCAGTGTGCTAGCCTGCTATCTGCCCAACATGTCACATGGAGCAGGTTAGGAGTGCAAAGCAGATGGCACGGGCAGCTACAATGGACTGGACCTCTGCACTCAACAGATGGCATCAACAGGATACAAGAAAATCACTGGTGTCCTGGTGGACCTGGGAGCACAACAGGAAGGTTACCAGAGATAGCTACTGGGGGTCCTGCCACCATATTAAGAGTCAGCATGTCATAGCAATTCAGCACCCGCTGAATAACTTTCAGAAATTAATTCTGTGTACCTTCCTCCTTTATTTGATCTAAACCTTTAAGGACAAATGTTCCTGTTCTTTCAGAAATTGAATCCAGATACAAATTTACAGCTTACAGTTATCTTCACACACTTTACCCTTGTCTTTTTGCAGCTTACTACAAGTGGTATGTCAGTATTCCTAGCTGCAGTGGTTTTTTAATGCAATTCTTGTTCAATTCTTGGCAAGATCTTAATTTGTTCCTGTTCATCTACAGTTATCCTTCACTCTGACTGGAATAGTTGCTTTCTTATTTGTCAAAGCTAATTTTTTTCATATCCTGACAAAAAGAGAAGGAATGGGGTGGGGTTACACTGTTGAAGTACATTTGGTATGCTTTCACTAATGTTACATTCACATAGAGACAAGTTCTGGATGTTTTGCAGCCAGTGGTTCTTGACTGGTTTCAAGGGAAGCACCAGTTAAACTTTTCTAAAAATACATTCCGAGATCATCTCATTGTGATTTGTGGGAGGGAGTGAAAAGAGAGATAATAAATAAAGTAATGAGAAATTAACTAAATGCAAATTATTTTATAAAAACATGGTGTTCTAATTACAAAGATTTTAATTGCAAGTGTTGGTAATAAGAAAAACAATTAGTGGTGGAATTATGCCGGAGGATAGAAGTCAGAAGTTATCTCATGATGCTATCAGTTCACAAGACAAGACCTAGGATAAATGTTGGATGCTCAGTGCTTTTTTTTTTCCTGATCATGAGGTGTTAAAGCAACCATATTTGCAGTCAGATCATATAGCATCTACTGATGCAATTTCATATGCAGATCAAGAGGATAAAGATATAATCCCTGCCTCAATAAATATGAGATCTACAATCCAGTTACATAGCAAGTAGAAGGGTATGAGGCTTTGTGTGCTTGGTAAATACCTTGAAATTACTTTTTGGCCACACTATTATCTGCATAACAAATTCCTGAAATAAATTTTCATAGATACTTGCTCACAGCTCCACCCAATTAAAAGAAGTTTGGTAGCATGTGTCGGTGTTCTTGGTATATGAAGTTTGGATGCTTGCATTGTAAACACTGCACAGATAGATTTTATTGGGCCTTTTAGGTTCTCATGGCAATTTTTTTTTATGACAATGTGCTGACAAGTCACTTAGAAAAGTGACACCGTAGTCTCACGTTGAACCAATGTATGAACAACTATAATATTAGGAAAAATTTATGTAGAGAGTCAAATATCTGCTGTTCACTGAAAATTTTCAGGGGTGGATTCACTGCAAGACCATGATTGCCTTTGGTTCTCACTAGAGCAAACCCAGTGAGAGTAGCTGTACACGAGTCTTTCAGGAAATCTTGGAGTCACGACTCTGCTCTTGGAAGTTTCTGTTGTTCTCTCACTCCATGACCAGTTTCAGATGGATAATGTCAGTGTGAGCTGTACCTAGGCTTTTCTATGTTTCTCTTATCTGTTATCTACCAACCATCATGCTATGTCTTGTTTTGATTAGCAGTGGAGTGGGTTTTTTTTATAAATAGTAAGAGTAATAAATAAGTAATAAAAGTAAGAGTGAAAAAGAAGTTGTCTTTAATACAGCCTGGAAAAATGTTGCAGTACTCTAATCAAGGATCCAAAAGAAGAATATAGGTTTTCATTGTTGCGGTGCGTAGTTTCCTGCAGTGGCATGGCATGCCACAACCTTCCCGGAGAGCTCTGCGGTGTTGTCTTAAGGGAGAGTGGCTGTCCCGCTTCCCGTAGCCCTTCCTAGGCAGTCCGCACTGCTCCGGCTGGCTGTTGGCTCCGCAACACGGTGGCGATGAAGGAGGTGAGAAGGCTCCCCGCATGGTGACCAAAGAGGATCCTTATTACATAGTAACAGCCTGCCTCCCAGAGGCAGAAAGCCTCACATGGCCAGAAGCCTGGGATTTTATATGGGCACAGGGCAGGGCAGAGAGAGCACATGGACTAATGGTCTCAGGGCATAGGGGTGGTACATGGGTGGAGTTGGGGTAACAGAACCAATAGGAAAAACCTGAGGGAGTGGTTAGGACTAGGGGCGGGAAAGAGAGAGCCATGTGGAAAGGGCAGGCAATTTGGTAAGAAAAGGAGTGGAGAAATACACCACCACATTTCATGGTTGATGCAGACATCTGCAAATATGGGATATCCTTGGTCCTTCCATGACACTAGGAGGTGTCACCCCAGTCACTACAATAACGCTTTTAACACTACGGCAGTTGAGACCTGCAAATCAGGTTGTTACCAATGGCCTAGTGTTCAAAGGGGAAAGCAGAGTGGTCATCTGCTGGTTTTATTAGCCCCTGCACAGGTCTTGTTTTTCTCTGAAGTTCATTCTGAAATGCAAGACACATCATTAGGTTTATGATTTTTACAACATCTGCCTTGACAAAAATATGACTGAAATGAGAATAATATGGTCATGGTGCCAGAACAGTAAGAACAGTAATAATGATAGCCTCTCTGTTCATTATGATCATCATTTTATTCTCAGTATTACACCAGATAGTATAATTTATTGCAGTAATATGGCCTGGCTATGAGTGATTGTATAAATACACATGTTATCTTTTTCAGGGCTTTTACGTATTCATGCTTTCCTGATGAAAATATATTATTTACCAACAAGGGGAAGGTCTTAGATGAGAAAGAAAGCAAATTTATTCTCTTTGGCAGCTATCCATTTCAGATCCAAGCAGGGTATGAGAAATGCATGCAAATGTGACGGCTGCCTGTTGATACTAGGATTCCTATGGATCATCTATTAAAGCAGCGCTTTGTTATCATCTTCTGCATTCTGATCCTGAACTGTGTGAATCTACACTTCATAACAGATGAATCTAACTTTAAAATATATCCAGCTGCTAAAGACAGAAGATAATCCCTCAGGTAATGCATGTCAAATATTCTGAGCAAAAAGAACCGATGTTGATTTACCATCTAAACAGACTTTAAAACATTGAATTCTTAATGATATTTCTTAGAGTTTGGGGACTTTTCTTTCTATAAAGAAAGTCAGCAGTTGAAAAAAAATTAAATTTGTAACTGAAATATATCTTCAGATAGCATCTCTGCTTGGTCTCCATTTCACAAGAGATGGACCCAGTCTTTAGGATATTTGAGCATCCAAGTAATTCTGTTCAATTTAAAACCATCTGCAATACTCAGTGATTTTACTCATACACATCAAAAGCAAGCATTTTCACTTGATCAAGGACTTTAGGATCAAAGTGTCTAAATACTATACTGTAGTACAGATTTTCATTTTGTCTTTTGGAAGCAGTCAATTCTAGTATTATTTTGAAGACCAGAATTTTACAAATTCATTTTCCATCTAAGAAAATAAATTTAAATTTTAGCTTTGCAGAGCCTTTATAGCAATCTATTGTGTGATCATTATAATGAAGAATTAGGTACATGGTGATTTCAGTCAAAATTCGTGTTAATGCAGTACATATTCTAAGCTCTTCAATTATGTGAAATATTAAATTTCTTGGGCAAACAGGGTCTTGCATCCGAAGGGCAGATTCTAAATATTTTGAAAGCTATTTAGAATCTAGTTATACCTGACACAAATGTATCAATATATTGTAAGTAATATTTGGAAGGCTGCTGTATCACAGTTTTAAATTAAAAGTAAACTACCAATGATAAAGCTATTAAGCAAGCTTCTAAGCAAATATTGAGCTTAAACCGAAACTAATGTTTTATATACATGACTGCTGAATTTTGCTTGATTAATTTCATGCTTACATCTGTCACTCTATCAAAGTGTGTGTATATCTTTCCTAAGAGAAAATTGTTAGTCAGCTTTTTTAGGTTTTTTTTTAAATTTTTAATCCTGAGAATAAAATTATTAACTTCTTGCAAATAATACAGCTTTGCTGCAGTCATAATTTTCAAGCATACTCATCCAACTTTAACCTGACCTTGCTCTCGTTGTTGGGAATTGTAAAGCTTTCACTGTAGCAGAGCTGTGCTAGTCCTGTGAACAACTGAAATATCACCTGAGAGCTGTTTTCCACTGAAAAAGAAAAAGATCAGTCTCCAAGTGATGAAAGAAAAAGAAATCAGATGGTTTCATAGTTGACCTGACGTATTTCTTGAGGGCCTGGTAATAAGAGAAGAAAGGGATGTGGCGCATATGTTAATTAGTTAATACCTTTCTCTCAATTACACTGATTTCACAGAATCACAGAGTGATCAGAGAGAGGTGAGTGAGCTGTGCTGCTCCCTGGGCATCTGATCCCTGCAGAGCATCCAGAGGCAGACAGCATGGCTGGGAAAGGCAGTTTGACTTTCCAGGGAAATCATAATCTTTCTTGGCTCCCATAGACAAGGAGGGAAGGTTTAACACATCTCTTATTCTGTTGTAAAGTTGAACTGAGGTGTTTACAGTGACAGTCATGTTTCCAACAGTGGTCTCTGCTCTGTTTTTCAGTACCAAACTCTCTCTCACAGTATTCCTGACAAATTGTTTGTTGGTGGTGAATATGTTCCCTAACGACTTCCTAAACACTGGAAAGGGAAAAATGACAGTAGCAATTTAGAAAGAAAAGAATGTCATACACATTAATTGATATCTCTTTGGTTTTGAACACTCAGAGGTACTTCAAACTGCAACTTTCATCAGGCCTCCTTTTTGGTCTTTAACTTCCCGTAATTTACTGACTTAGTTTAAAAATAATAAAAAAAGTCTTATAAGTTATAGAACATTATTGATTGTGTTGAAATTAAAGGAAACTTGACAAATACAAGAATCTGAAAAAATGGCAATGCTTTCTCATTATAATGCTTTCTCATTAAAGATGTTGTGGGGTTTTTTGAGAACCTTGCATACTGCTGGAAAAAAAAACTACAGCATGCTGAACATGAGTTTTAAATATTGATATTCACATAAACTGAGCCTTGCTGATTTATAGTCATAGTCTTAGGACTTATTTCTATGTTAATCACACAACTGCAAATATCAGGAAATTAAAACACACGGAGGTAATGTTCTGCCATAAACGCTTATATAGACCATGACACCATTTAGAATACATCTGCATTTGAAACTAAGTAGACTGCTCCCATAGAGAAAAGCTGTATATCCTTTCCCTTCTGTTTTAGGCCAGTGGTGCTGTTGATTCTAATTCTTCTGCTATAGGGGACAGAAATTGGGAAAGGAAAAATAATATTCTAGCTTCCAAATAATGTAGAGGAAACACAAATACATTTCATTTGACCATGTCTTTTAAGACCTTTTCCCTGTTTCTAGCTGTAGGTTTACACCCTAACTGTGCAGGTCAGGAGGAAAAATCACTTTCCCTTTCTGCTGCTTGGCTCTTAGTGAAGGAGAAGGCTCTCCAGGTGACAGAGCAGGTCTTTGGCCTTGGGAGGTCAAGACTGTGAGACGTGTCAGCATGTCCTGCCCTGCAGCTCTTACTTGTTTGAGTGACATGCCCCACATTGCTTCATCTGGAAGTTAGCCTCTCCCCTTTTTAACATTCACCCTGTCCCTGGTCTTCCTCCTACAATACCAGTAATAGTTTTAAAGCTTCTTAAAGATCTTGGATAAATATATGATGTATCCGAGTACCAAGAAACAGTCCCTGAGTGAGTTCACTGAAAGGATTTGAGGGTGAACAAGGACAATTTCAATTTACATTGACATTTTGAGACTTATCATTTAGCCGTCTTTAATAATTTTAAAATAGTCCTTTCAGAGCTTTAAAATAATTTTTTAATTAAAGTGTCATGTAATATCAAGTCAAATGCCTCCCTAAGTTTAATTCAAGTTTACTTTGTTCACTGATCTTATGACTCATAAAGAAAATAATTAAATTTGATCTCCATAAATGCACTGACTGAATAACTATAGTTCCATCTTTTAGCTCTTTATTTACTAGTTCTGAGGCACTCGCACAATTATTTTGTCTGAAGTATTTCTCAAAATACCTTTCTTTGTATGGTTCATCTTATTTTAAAACTGCTTAAATTTAAATAGAAGTGCTGAATTGCTTCTCTACTTCTTTCCCCTCTTCCTTTATTATCCTTTTTATAGCCTTATTTATTTTATATTTCTAGTTCAAATGTTTTTAATTTCTTAATAAAATTTTCATTTAAAATATCTATAAAATTAGGCAAAAATGCATTGTAGCACTGTGATTATTAAACATCAATTGTGAAAACTACAAATGTTTTCTAGTTAGAAGTTGGAAAAACAAAATTTCAACTTTTCAGATTGGTTGTGATCCTTTCATAAATGTACACAAGCAATTGCTCTTTTGAAAGATATAACTGCTCTGAAAAATCTTAAAACAAGTCTTTATACAACAGAAATGAAATTATGTGTGCAGTGTATAACATCTTTGAACAGGAGGAAGTTGAGTTATATGGACTCTTAGTGGAACAAAACTTTTTCATTGCCAAGAAAGCACAGTCTTGAAAGACATATCTGGATTTACATTTGGCATCAATTTTGAAAAATTACAGCTCTTCAAGTAATTTATCACCAGTTTGGTAATCTCTGATGTGATGCTTTTTACCTTCTTGGACAGAGATCATAACTGAAATTATGTCTTGAAGCACCTGAATTTTAAATCTGGAGATTAATATACTGCACCAAGAATTTTTCTTTTAAAAAATGTGCTCTCATCTGTATTTAATTTATAGCTGTCATTAGCAGCAATAGGAGCTTGATTTTCACACAGAAAATAGAAGAAAATCATGTGGTTTTAGTTCTGACTGTGTGTAAATAGAAAAGGATAAATTATTAGTAGATAATGACTATCACTAGGAAGGGAATAAGACCCAAAACCTTCTTGCATCCTAATTGATTTTACATTTAAACCAGGGTATTGATTTCCCTACTGTTTTGGTGTTTAATTTTAGTCCTAAAAAATCTTAACCTAAAACGCCTAGTATACAACAATATAAACCTCTCAACTTTAGAGCCGTCTGTGGGTATATTGAAGCAAGATACAAGACACTGTACTTTCCAACCACCTGAACACTGTCAAATGAATGAAAATTTCATAGCAGGACTAAGTTCCAGCATTTCATAAAGTGACTTCTCTATCACTGTCATTTTCAGGTGACTTAGGAGCACCAACATGTTTTGCAAAGATGTGGGGTCAGGATTTGTCATAGCACTTCTGAGGAGGAAAAATATGTTATTTGAGAAGTGGCATATGAAATTTCAGGGGATGTTACAATCAAATGCACAAAATCAAAGCAACTTAGCATAGAAAAGTAGCTCTATTATTATTTGTATAGTGTTTGCCTATGGTTTGGGATAGGTTTTGAGAAGGTATCTTAGAAGATAGGACTACAGACAGGGTGAAGAAATGCTCTTTCAAATTCAATACTTAAAGTGTAGGTAAAAGATCGTCTGTCATGTCAGCTCAAAAAAAAATTAGCATATGCTAAGGTACTCTAGTAATAATAATTAGAAAATTTTGAAGCTCGTACTCCCTTCTACTAAAGCATAAGGAAATTACTTTTTAGGACACGAAACACACAGAAATAAAAACAATATTAAGAGAGGCAAAATTAATCTTACTTCTAGTTTTACCAATATGCCTCTTAACATACCAAGGCTAGGCAAATCTGTTTCTCTTCCTTTCACGTAAAATGTGAGTTTTCATTACCTAAGTCTATAAAGGCACATTAATAGACAAGCTTTACTGCCCATGTTCTGAATCTGATTTGTCCCACCTAACTGTAGATCGCTAAGTGAAGAATCTAACAATTCAAGGCATACTGTGGGTACTTCCAGTGGGAAGTCCAGACCTTGGCTTTGCTAAATGGTTTTCCAGAGTTCCTGTTCCTCTGCAATGATCGCTTCTATTCCCTCTGTTTACTGCTCCCCTAAATGAATCCAGCTTACAAAAATGCTCCATCACTGGAAGTGTTCAAGGCCAGGTTGGGTGGGGCTCTGAGCAACCTGGTTATTGGAAGGTGCCCCTGCCTGTGGTAGGGAGGTTGGAACTAGATGATCTTTAAGGTCCTTTCCAACCCAAACTATTCAATGGTTGTACCATTCTAAAATCAATGGAAAGAGAGAGGAGGGCTTGTATTTTCAAACATTTTTTTCTACAAATGATTTCCTGACAACTAATTCTGGTCAGAATGGGGAATATATGATGACAAACTTCTGAGGTGCTCTTCAGACACCCTGGGGCTTCTCCCTAAGAAATCTAACTGACACTCCAGTGTTGGGAAAAGAACTAAAACACCTGTTGGGAGATGAGAAGAGAGGATACAAGCTGAGAAAAGAGTGGGAATGAGAATACTGATGATTTTCCTGCATTGCCTTGATCTCAGTTGCATAAGTATTACCACTCAGCATGAGCTGATTGCTTTAGTGGAATTTGGGCGTCTTTGCTTGTATACAGGTACTGTAGTTGCATATTGCACAGACCTAACTTTGGTGATGGCTGCAGACTTTTGTAAAACAGGGAGTTTAGAGGCACAGGCCTAATAGCATTGAGAAAAGGGAGTTCTTTGGGTAATCAGCAGATATCCTCTTGTGTACACCTTGCTACCATTGGGTTAATTAGAAAACAGCTGGCACTGACTGGGGGGAAGAGGGAAGTATAGGGTGATAGAGTTTGCCAAATCTCTATAATGCTTTATTATCTTTCTCTAACCTTTTAGCCTTAATTGCCATTTTAGGGACTTAATGAGATGCATGTTTTCAGAGCTATACCCCTCAAGTGGTAGGAAATGGGTTTGCTTGGGTAAGTGTGTTTAATCCTCTGGGGTTTCCTGAGAACTATTCAATTTAATTGGATTACACCAGGGGTCTGACTGGGTGTGATGAGGGCCCTTTTCACAAGCTCTTGATTGCTTCATATTGTGTTCATCCTCTTTTACTTCAACCTGGTGAGTTGTAAAATGTGACAAACTATGTATCTTTAGACTTAGTAAAACATAAATTTTGCAACTAGGGCAGGTTATGCTGATTTCTAAAGGAAGACAGTTAAAGAGAAATATGGATACATACAGGATCTACATTAACTGAAGTATCTGACAGGAGTATAGTTTTCTGAGCTTGTAGACTGGGTTATCACATTCCCTGGTGCCTAGAACAAACATTCCATAGCAAGGCTATCTGGAAAAGAAGAGCATAGTAAGAATGAGATCACGAATACTTGGATTTAGAGCTAGTAAGAGAGGACAGAGCGAGAGAAAAAGAGGGAAGATGCTGAGGAAAGATCTTAATAGATACCAAGCCACACACAGAAACTGTCAACTTCTTGTCAGTGTGGTGGTTGAAGGGGTGCTCTGCTGGGAGGGAAACCTGAAGAGGTAAAGAGTTAAAACCTTCTAGAAATAACCGCAAGTGTATATGAGAAGAAACATTATGTGGACCACAAATTCATGCCAAAAATGCATTCAAGTTACGTGACTGTTAGTCTAACTCACATGCAATTATAAGACATTTAAATGTTTCAGAACACGGTGCAGAAACAGCTGCACTGAGGCACTGGGAACATAAACGGGGAGAGCTGCTGTGGTGTGGACAGATGATATATCCAAATTTTGTGAGCAGGATTTCAAGGAGGAAGTCACACGTGCATCATATCGCTTTCTTCCCTTTTCATCTCCCAGCGTTACCCCTCTTTCCTGGGGGAGGTCACTGCATAAGTAGCCCTAGTCACAGACATGCAGGCCCCGCTCCTACTGAAGAAGTTAATAAAGGGAAATAAAGACAACAAGGCTGTCACTGAAAAGAACAAATATTAATATTTTACTACAGGACTGGCCTGGGTCTTGCAATGAAGCGATTTCAAATCATTCTCAGTATTTTCTGAACTTCAATACAATGTTGTTGCAAAGTAAAGCTGGCGATGAAGTTTCAGGTTAACTCTTTTGAAGTTACTGCATCATTAACTGTGAGGTTAAACTGGTTTCCATGGGAAGAAGGCAATCTGACCATTTATCTCAGAATCTATAGGTCTTGGTGGCTAGAAAGTAATCTGAAGAAAAATGCAATAGGATAATTTTCTAAGAAACAGGATCATTTTCTGGAGGTACAGTCATAACTATGATAGAGATATGAAATTAGGAAATATTTAGTCTCTTTAAATCCTTTCTGGTTTTCAAAGATGTAATAGGTGAAAGAACTGACAACTGAGTGGCTGAAGTGCATTAGCCAGAAATAACAGTAGGAAGGAGCTGAACAGCAAGAAGAGTATGCTTGTGGAAACCATCTACTGTAAGCAAGGGAAAGGTGCTTAAATGAGGAAGCAGAAACAAATATGAAGACAAAACACTGTGGGTTTTTTTTTTTCACGGTAGCTATGCATAACTAGATGATCTTTAAGGTCCCTTCCAGCCCAAATCATTCTATGCTTCTACGATAAATTTGCATAGAAGTATCAAGTATTTGGATTTACCTACTATTATGGTAGCAAAAGTGACTGCAATTACTTCATGCATTACTTTAAAGCTGTACAGTACCCCAGAATATTCCTGAAAATTTTTAATTTTGTCTGTACATGGCAGTAACAATGACATCGTCACCATGGCAAAGACTTTCAGGTGCATGCAACTAAAAAAGGCGTGTGATAAAATTAGTTAAAGATTGATCGGATGAATGCTGTGAAAGTCTACAAAGGATTGATATAAAAAACGGAGATAAATTAGAAAGTCAAAGGAGGATGAGAGGAGAGGAGAAGAATTTCATGTGTCATTTAGAACAAAGAGCAAATTTTGAATAACAATGTAACACAAATTTTAAAAATCCCCAATAACTAGAAATTTTTTAAGGGAGATATGGTTATAATATTTTTCTTAAGAAAAGTGTAAACGTACTTTATATTTGAAAATCTGACAGTAGAGGTCATTTATTATATTTTACAATGAAACCAGAGAAAAAAAAGAAGAAAAACTAGACAAATTTATACTCTTCATTTGAAAAAACTTATAGCAATATATAGGAGTTGTAAACACAAAATTATCTACAGCAAATCATTAAAGTTCTGAATTAGTACACTTAGGCTCATTATATAAGATAAATAAATCAAGAGATGTTTAATTCTGTGGTTAAAGCACAGCGCTGAACTATATATGCAGTAGGGAAAAAGGAAGAATTTAGAAGAAAAATCAATCTTTGGCTAGGTCTGTGTGTGGTAAATATAACAGGATTGCAGAAGTGCAAGGGCTCTTTGCAATTGTGTTCATAACCTAATTAGGGTGGTAATTAGGACACAGGTAAAACCACAAAAGGAAAAAAAAAAAGAAGGATGTTAAATTTCAAAGAGTGAGTTTCAGAAGAATATAAAAGCACAGGATGAAATCAAGTAGGATAAATCAATAGAGACAAAGGACACAGAGGGAAATGGAAAACATTCAAAGATAAATTAATGTATGCCCAAGGGTTGTGCATGTAATCTAGCTAAAAATACACCAGAAATAAAGAAAGCTAATGTTGATGAACAAAGAAGCCCAAACCTGAAAATATACACTCTAGCAATATCCAAGGGACTGTATGAAATGAATATAGCTGAAAAACAAAAGGTCAGGGATGAAGCTCAGAGCACATTTAACAAATTTTAAGAGTACATTTTCCATTAAAAAATATATACCATTCTCAAGGCTTAAAAAAATATCTCTTGAATTTGGAAGTAATCAGAAGAAGATGAAGAACAAAATAATTACTGGGAGAGATATATCAAGTGCAAGATGCTGAAAGAAGGAACAAAAACTGTCAAAGATATTTTGGATTCAAAGGAGAAATTGTCATGCTAGAGGACTGCAACTCTGATATTTGCTTTTTACAATGCTTCATTAGCATGCTGCAAGGGACTGTATGAATCCTCAAATTCTCTTGTAAATTCAGCCATTTAAGCAGCCAATTTATGGGTACTTTTATAGGTAGCAGGTACATTATTAGGAGATTGACCTCTTGCTGTTATTGATTTCTATCCCAGTTTTGGGCCTAACCTCCTCATAAAAATAACAGTAGAAAATTACACTTAAATAACCCAAATCCTCAGAGTTTTACTGTATATATGCTGTCTGTGTAACTTTGACTAATATCAGAAGTTGTGAAAGCTAAAAATCTTTCAAAGTTTCAACCTAGAAAATGGAGTAAAACTAGGAAAATTTAAAATAAATCTGGCCAGATTTGCCAGAACTGGAATTCAAAACAGTGAATCAGTTGAGTCTCACTGTGGTAATGACCATAGCCAAAACTGAACCTGCCTGATTTAAATTTTTCACTGAGGCCTCCTGTTGTCCACATTTCCCTGGCAGCCCCATTTCTTCTTCCCCCAAGTGTAAAGGGAACATCTGTACTGAGAAGAGCAAAAAGGATCACAGCTTACACACTTAACTGAGATGCCTAAAGGAGTGGGAGGTTAAATCAGATCTAAATATAGTTTTATTACCATAATTACAAAAACAATTGCTCTCTATACAGAATAATGAAATGAGAAAATCGAATGACTAAGTGCCTGAATTAAGTTGATAAATGCACTACAATATAGTAGGTAGAATGGATCCAGTGAGATAGCTGGTTGAAAATGAGTAATTGATAATAATTTTACACCAGTAGTTCTCACTTGCTACAGCTCATAAACTGTCTTTCTGTAATTTTCCCAAGTATATGACCTTCTTTTTTTTTTTTTTAAACCGAGTAAGAAAATATCTTTGCTTGACAGAAATTCTGTTCATCCCTGATAAAAAGTAATTAAAAAGCTAAAGTACAGGGCAAGAAAAATTTATGTTCCAGTAAGCAAGAACTCAGAAATCTCCCTAGCTGGAAGAAGGAGAGGGAATCAAGTTTATGTTTTCCTTTTGAATCTGGTCCTCTTGGTCCTTTCTTTACCATTTCATGTTAATGTGTCCAAAAAATCAGATTTATCTTCAGATCTGAAAACCACCCCAAATTAAGCTTATTAAACTATCTAATGAAAACTAGAAAAAAAGCAAGGTGGAAATGGAGGCTGTTTAGAAAACCCTTCCCAAGTGGCAAAATAATCCAAAAGAAGTGTTCATATTACCTAATATTAAGAGCTCTAGATTCAGACAACTTAAACGTTTATGGTGTAAATGTCTACATATATTTATTTCTGAATTTTGAGTTGAATTAAGGTTTTACCTTGGGACTGAAGTAACCCTGTATCCCCGAAAAGAAAAGGAGGCAGCCTTAATCACGTATATTAGGTGAGATGAACTCTGCCTTAGCAGTGCCTGTCTTTCTCTATGGGCTAAGGTGGGGAAAGGATGACAAAACAAAGCTGTATTTTGTCAGAGGTATCTCAACTGTGCATTTTTTGTGAGACAACATACCCAGGTCAAATTCTTCGTGACAAGCAATTGCCCAGACCCTCTGACTAAGTAACCATGGTTCATTTTGTAGTTTGTAATGGTTCATAGTAGCCACATGACACTTTTCCCTTCACCATAAGATTTGTATTATCCACTCTAAGCTTAACATTTTTCACAAAATTTGACAGTTAAAAATCCGAAGCACGCAGTTGAAGACTTCATACTTGGCTCTCTCCAAAGTACCATTGATGTTACAGAGATTTGAATCCTGACCTCACTGTACAGTTCTTTCAAAACCTGTGAGCAAACGCAAATGTTTCCTTCAATGTGTATGCCAATATAAAACAAAATAGTGGCACATTATTATTTGACTTTTAGTAGTGTCAGTACACCTCTGATGACATAAACAATCAACATTTTCCCTTTCTTTGAGCTGTGCTGCCCAGGGAAGAAATACTTATTATTATTCACAGTCACAAGAAGTAGCAAGAAGAAACTAAGTGGGATTCATACAGTGCAATGAAACAGAAAACTGCACCCTGGAGTGTATCAGTAGAAATATTTTCACTAGGAAAAAATTAAAGAGAAGAAAGAAAGAAATGCAGTTTCCCGTCAGGAAAAAGGGTCCAAAATGGAATATGTAGGGAATGGTTGAATATGTTCCAGCTCTAAGAAGAGTTACAAAAATAAAGCCTGGAAGAGAGTAAGAAAATGCTGTTGTTGTCTATCTTGGTAGTTGGATGACCTTGGCCAATAGCTGAGCACCCACCCAGTCACTCATGGAAAGAGAATTGGAAGGAAGGCTGAAAAACTGTGGGTGAAGATAAAAACACTTTAATAGGTGAAGCAAAGCTGCATGTGGAGCAATGAAAAATAAGGTATTCATTCCCTACTTCCCACCAGTAGGAAGATGGTTAGTCATTTCCAGGAAAGCCAGCCCTCAGCACAGGTAATGGTTACTTGTGAAGACAAAAGCCATAACTGTGAATGTCTCTTTCTTCTCAATTCCTTGAGCTTTTTATTGCTGAGTGTTACATTATATGGCCTGGAATAACCTTCTGGTCATTTGGGGTCAGATGTCCCATCTGTGTCCCATCCCAGCCCCTTGCCCACTGCAGCCTCCTCACTGGGAAGGCAGCATGAGAAACTGAGAAAGCCCAAATGCCGTGCAGGCACTGTTCATCAATAGCCAAAACACTGGTGTGTTATCAGCACTGTTTTAGTCTCAAATCCATAACACATCACCATATGGGCCACTTTAAGGAACATTAACTCCACCCCAGCCAGACCCAACTAGTATATTATCTGAGAAACAAGAATAAGGAAAGCAAATAGAAATTTAAGTTGGAGGATGATGACACAGTACTTCTTTCTGGCACTTAAAGAAAGACTTTGCAAAATTAGACCAGTGAGATTCTGGAATTCCTCTTCATTCAAATAGGGAAGACAAAATTAATTGCTTTTAAGGTGCAGCCTTGTAATTTTATGAAAAACTTTATATCATAAGAGTCTTGCAATACCAATTCTCAGTGACCCACATCTCTTCCAGTCCATTGTTTGTTGTTTGGAGAAGTTTTTAAGAAATATATTAGCATCAAAAAACCTGCTTTTACTCTCTTTTCTCTTCAAGACTGATGAACAAACAGCAAATCTGAAGCACAGTCTGCAGGTGATTTGGCGTTAACTAAGCTACTTTATATCTATTTTCTCAGACACTGGTAGCTATTTAGGTGAGGTAGCACAGATAGGAATGGCGTGGGAAAAGCCACCCATCAAGAAAAGTAAAATAATCTGTCAGCATGTGCTGGGCTCCCTGCTGCTGCAGACTGCAAATAATTTAAAATATTTTAGGTGTATCTGCAATGACTGCAGGTCAGATATCACCTAAAGGGAAAAGAGCAGAGGAACTTCCTTCCCAGCCAGTGTGTGACCAAAGCCCCCTCCCAGGCAGCTGAGGACAAGCAGCATGCAGCAAGATGCTCCTTGAGATAGCACACCCCAGCACATCTCTTCATTGATCCCCAAAGTGGGGATGAAACTAGTTTCTTTAATCTTCTGAAATGTGCAATTTGTCTCCAGTAGTCCTAGACAACTTCATTCTGTGCACTCAATCTATTTACTGTAGTTTGAATAGGCTAAAGCAATTTAGAGTCTCTGTGGAAGATGGAAATTCCTATTCCTCACTGCAGAGAGAAACACTTCTAAACTACTCCTTAAGCTCTCTGACAGCCTTCTCACTCCTCCCCATTTTTTCAATGGAAGGTGGTGAAGTACATCATTTATAAGTTGTTCTAATGGGGTATCACACTGTTTTTAAGAAGAGATTTGGAGGAAGAGAAATCATTAGGGCTGTGTCGTGAGTGAAACCTGACAGCCAAACTGAACTAACTCCACACATGGGAGGGGGTCTTTTCCGTATTTGTCATGCACTTATATTTTTAGAAAGCAAAATTTAAAAATAAAACTTTACGAAGTAAAAGAGGTTGTATAGCTCTTCATCCTCTTGTTTTTGAGAGCTGAATTAAAGTGAGGTGAGAATTTCCTCTGAAGTCTGTCTTTTGGCAAAGGACTTCATTAGCATGCCTCAGATAAAGTTTACTGCTGCTTCCTTAGAAAAGGGCACTGTAAAACCAGTAGAAAATATATTATTGCCATATTCACAAACAGAAAATAAGATTATCACTCTGATTGAAAATGAACACAACAATCTTTTCCTTGGGATTCTCTTCTGGATGATAAGCAGTCACAAAAAATATTTGTGAGAGAAAAAAAAAACAACTCTCTGAATTACTTTGAATTACTTTCCCCCAGCAGCTTTCCCTGTATAAATACTTTCCTCCTCTAAGGTGCTACATGTCTTCACAGCTTTGGAATACCTTTGCTGAAAGAATGAGACATTCTGGAATTTATGCCCTGGCACTCTTCTAGAGATGTTGGTACCCCTTTTGCAGTGCACAAAAACTGGCCAAAGCTTCAGACAAAAGAGACCTTCTCTTCACTATGAGTACCTTTAGCAGATATTCACTTTGATGTTGCTAGTTCTTCACAGTCAGCATGAGGATTACATGTTGAGAAGGGATAAATCAATTTTTGTTGACAGCTGGAAGAATAAGGCTGAAAAATCAGTCACAAATGCATTTCTTAATTTTGGGTTTTCCCTGAATATCCTTTACTCTAGAACAGATGATTCCAGAAACCTGAATTCATCAGGAGTGGATAATGCTTCTAGGAGTCTTTTCTTTGCACTAGGATGCAGCAGTTTCAAGGGGTGTAAGTTTTACTCCAAAGGAAAGTTAAGACATACCCACAAAAAAGGAAAAAGATACATATCATGAACAGATGCATTATAAAGTTTTCTAAAAAAAATTGAAAAATAAGGGATCATCTTAGAGAGATATTTTCTAAGGTCACATATGTCATACAAAGAGAAAGAATGTCATGCAGTACATTTGAGATCTTAGATCTCTAAAGATATATGTAGAGAGATCAGTGTTGCAGAAATACCTAAAATTCAACACTATAGTATAAGATTCCCAAAGCTTCTTGTTCCCCTGGATATGCATGTGATAGATACTCCAGCCTCTATTACACTAAAATAACATTTAAATTAATGTTAGGCTTTGTTTCACGTAAAACTTACCCTTCACATGAGTCATTTAGCTTTTTCAAGACTTTTGTAGGACCCATCATTCACTGATTGAATTTTGCAAACCTAGTTTTGAACAAACCGGTGTTTTTTAATGCTCTCTCAACATTTCAGTACACCAAAGACTCCATCAGAAAACTGACAACGTTAGAAAAGTCAGGCATGAGAAGAAGTTTCCTAGGACAAAAGTTCAAGAGTTAACATACAGCTGTTGATGTGGAGTTTGATAAAAGAGTTTCATGCAATAATATGTAATCTTTTAGATTCTTTTCAAGTACGTGCAGTTAATAATTTAGGTTGTCTTTTGCTCTTGTACTCCTAAATGGGCAGTAATGCTCATTGGCAGTCAGCAAGCAGCAGGTTGTATTCTACTTTCTCTGGGTCTGCTCTGGTACGACTCATTTATCTCCAGAAACACTATAAAGACCTCCTGTCGTATGCTCCTCTTCAAAAACATTTTAAACTTATTTTCAAAAACTAACAGTATAATTTAGAGATGTTTTAATGGCTCTTGAGCAGCCTTCAGATACACATTTGGGGTGGAGGAATGCAGACTGCCCTCTATGGAGTTGGGGATCAGGAGGCTCCCTTTGTAGAGACTCCAGACCAGTAATGACTAGCTCCCCTGAAGCCACATAGTTTATGCAATTGTCCTCAAGTTACCCCTGTGCTAGACAGCTATTGGCAAGAAACATCACTGCCTATAGCACTAAGTCAGGATCCCTTTGGTCTGTGGTAACAAGCAGTCTCCCATTAAATTCCCTGGCACAATTTGTCTGACAGGCTCCACAGACTTTTCCCAATTTGCAGGAAAGCACGAAGGAAACCTTTGAGGTACTGTGCTGGCTGATCCCACTCACTGGTGTTTCAATGTCCCAGCAACTGGACAATTAAGTTTTTTGCCCAAAAAAGCATTTCTTCCCAGAACATTAGTTGATAAGTGTCCCCAAAACCCAGCCGTGTTTCAGAAAGGAATTTATCATCAGTTGACTACAAGCAAGGAGGATGAGTATACCTGAGATATACAAAATAATTGAACAAGTATGAGATACAAGAGAGTCAATATCATGTCTGGTGTAGCCAACAAGGCAGGTAGACCACACCTGACTTTAGTAGAGCCCTTCAGGTATCCTTGTCCAGACTCCCAGTCCAGCAGTGTGTACCAGTTCAGGCACAGCACTAGATCCATGCTGGCTCTGTACAGTAGTTCCACTCTGCAACTTAGCAATAATCCCTTGGACCAGGAGCACTGCCAGAAAGCAGCAGAGAGGCATGGAGAAAGAAAGCTCTATGGGCTCTAATGCAGTGCCCATCAAGCTCTACTTCCTCTCCAAAGTCAGCTGTGCCAAGCTTGGACTAGCTCCATGCAGAGTTGTTTGGTTGACTCTGCATGGTGCAGGGAGGCCAAGTGATTTTAGTTTAGATTCTGTAAACTGGTTCTGGGCCAACTTAACCCTGAAAACTGTAAAGCCACCACCCCACAGCACTCTATAGTAGCATACAATTCTTGCTGGACCAGACTTGTCTCTGCAAGGAGCCAGCTCAGTGTCCCCACATCTGCAGTTCAACTAACCCACAACTTGTAAACCACTCACAAATAGTTGAAAGTTGATAGAGTAGAATTCATTTCATCCATGTAAATTCTCATTAATCTGCAATTTCTAAGCAAGAAACTGAGGGGAGGGAGGATAAAGGACATTTTACTGAAGTGAATCCAAGTGAGACATTAAGAATGTCATTACATTAAATTGCAGGAATAGTACATGAAGCAGGATGGTTTTGGAAGTTAAGCAAGCCTCTGCTCCCATAGGCTGTGGTATGATTTATATCTGGTCATTTTCTGTGTGGCTTCTTGGGTTGGGATAAGTGGAAGAAACTTGCTACAAGGACTGGAACAAAATGGATTCCTTATAATAACTGTCAAACCAAAAACAATCTGGCCAAATGCTGCCACTCATTTAACAACTGAAATTCTGAATATAATTCTTGAATTTATTATCGAACAGCCTTCTCTGCTCAGCAGAGCTGCTTTGCACAATCACTCACTTATGTAATTTCTGCATGTGTATGAAAATAACCATTCACTCCTCAGTGGACCTATTTATTCTCAGCGTATTTAACAGTGTGTTTAAGTGCTTTGCAATGTCTTTCATCTCAGAACAGGGAACACACATACTTTTCATAGTACCTACTGTCAGTCCCTAGTTGGTGTGGCATAACTAGCCAACTGGTTTTTAAGATGTGGTGGTTGGGCAACTGTTCTCAAAAACAGGCAATAAATGACAGTGTAAATCCTGTTTCCATGGAAATATGGCACCAAAATTTAAAAATTATCTCATATATGTCAAGCAACAGACCTCAAAGGGAACAGAAGAGAACTTCTAGGATGTTAACATGTAGAATAGGATTTACTAGAAAGGCAAAGCTGCTAATTATAAATAAGAAAAAAATGCCTAGATTTGCTGATCCTTTATGAGAAAGGGCTCAGTTGCTAACAATATATCTGACATTTCATAGGACCTTGGTCTGTTTATTCAACATAAAAGACAACAAATGTGTTATTTATACTTAGAAGTATCCAAATGGCAGCACCTTTGTGCCCTAAATAAATTTTGGAGAAACTAGAGAAAACAAATATATTCCTTTTCTCATTTTTTCATGCTAGTTAAAAATGCCTGTCCTGAAAAGAAGTGATAAAGTTGCCCCAAACATTCAACTGCACTAAATTCCTGGACAGTATCCATTCTAACAACAAGCCAGCCGTATCAAGGGGGAGAGCAGTTGGATGTTTTCTTATGTCAAGGTGTTGTCCTGTGAAGATGCCAATAAAAGGAAAAAAAAAAAAAAGTTGTGCTTTGCCAATATGGTGTAACTTTGAAGAGCAGCCTTCAAAGTTTATTTTTGACATATCTGCAAGACAGATTACTTATGTTAAAATAAATCAAATCCTTAAGAGATCACCTAAAAATAGATTACTGATTTGTGTTCCAATATTTCTATTCCCAGTGAAGTCAATGATCAGACTTGTTCATTGGCAGCAGATAATCTAAGCATATTTATGGAGAAAAAAATAGGTATTTTAGAAATGCTTTTAGAAATAGCTATAGAACTACAGATACCTGTCTTCATATCTTTGAAGAGATGAAATGTCCTGCTGTGGACTATTTGTGGGGCACTCATTTTCCTCTCTTTCCCAGAGGAAGTCTGCTGACATAGGGTTGGAGTGCTAATGAGTTCCTGCAGTTCCCATAACTGGTATAACAGACGCAAAACCCCATCCGAATCAAACGTTTGGCTACAGGAGGAGCAGGAAGAAGCATCTGGTTTTTGGAAAATGAAGCACAGCTCAGCATTTCAGTGCAGGGAGGGAAAAAACCACAGTGAAACCCCAGCCTAAAGAACACTTCATATTCAGCATCAATGTACAAAAGATGTAGTTATTTTAAGGCAATAATAAACAAGCAAAGCCATATGCCTTAAGAAATACCACTCAAAGCAACTGTGAAAATCCTCTTTCTTATGCATGCTGACACTAAAAGCAAAACCTTTGGATTCTGTGTATAAGACACCAGCATGATGCAGCTTTGTGTTTAGATAATGCTGCTACTGACTGGGAATGTTCCTGTGAAAACATACAAAATTAGATGAAGGGGTAATCAGAAAAAGCTATTTTGACTCATCAGACAATTATTCTTCAGAAAGAGTATGACAACTAGGAAAGGACTGTTTTTTAACCTAGCAGTTCCTCTGCCAAAGGTGTCATGACTTTCATATGAGCTCTGAGAAATGTATCATTTATGTATGGCTCTTAGCACTTTTTCACTCACTGGCAATACTGTTACTGATACCCTGGTGATCTGGAAGAACAGAACACCATGCAACCTTGATTTACTATAAATTCAGCTCTGATGAATTGCTTTACTAACATATGACACCTTACAACACAATCCTTGCCAGTGTGGAGTTTCACTTGATCAGAAAAAGAACTTGAAAGGAGACATGTGAAGGCAAGTGTCTGTTACAGAGTTCTTTGGTTTGCATTACAAGAAAGGATTTGAAAAATAAATCTGTAGTTGCAGCTTTAATATTTGATTTGTAAGAACTTCTACTGACTTCTTGAATAGTTTTGCTAAACCTTTATTGAGTTCAGTTGCTGCTACTTTTTTCCAAATTCCTTTGGGGTTTTGGGTTCCTACTGCTTCAAACAGAAACCCGTATGATTCTCAGTTCAGACTGGATATTCATTTTGTCATTTGCTATCCACTTGCTAGTGATCCTGTACAACCCAGACTGCTTTAGTAATATTCACAGCAGGCACATTCCTGTGTAATGGGGGTCACTGGCTCTAGCATAGACAGAATTGTTCTGCTCTGCCTAATCACCATAAAGCTGTAACCGCTCGCACTGCTTCCTATGAGCTGAAGGGAGAGGGGAAATGATGCACATGGACATCTACCACTATTTGGTGTCCTTATTTAACTCTTCTGAAAGGGGCAGTTACAAGGTTCAGTTGTCTTAATGAGGGCCAAAGCCTTTTGGTTTGATTTCTTTGCTGGTGATATTACCCACCCTAGAACACCCATGCCTAACTGCCCTAATTTTCCCTTCTGAATATATAGTGGAAAGCAATGAACCATTCTACCACAGAGAATGAAGATATGACTGTATCTATACCCACTAGCTTGGCTATAGCTTTGATGATACTGCAAAAATGTTTTCTGCTACTGAATTATATATATATATATATGTATGTATATATATATTTAAATAAATGTTGCTTTTACAGCATTTTCCCAACCCTATTCTGACTATTTGGCTTAATTTGGAACCACCCATAATGTATATAATAGAAAGTGCATGTTTGTGTGTCTCATTCCTTTATTTTTCCAGCAATAGAGACTTGTGAGTACAGGTGGCAGTTCAAGGGCACACAGTATTACAATGCAGAAGGAGGGAAATGAGAAATGAAATTTCATTAGTTAATTAATTCAGTCAGTGGTTTTATGTTTGCAGTGCCTGTAATTTCTCTGAGGCTGTTCCAGATAGGCAGCTATACCACAATTCCTCATTCTTTCCTGTTCTTTCACTTGCAATGCATTCTTCTTTCGTGAAATAAAGATCAAATATAGCTACAGTAGTCGGGGTAGTTTAAAACTGAACTGTGGACATCAGGAACAGAGACTATATCTGCCTGAACTCTTAGCTACTTGTTGTCACTAGCTACTTGTTGTCAATTAGGCATAATTGAGCACCCATAACACCCATTATTTTAGCAAAATGATCGAAAAAAGACTGCAGCATCTCTTGTCCTCAGGTTTCTTTAGGGCATTTTTTTGTCTTTTTTGTCTCTTTTTCTTTTAATGAGTAGAACTGAAAAAGCTAATTATATTATCACATTGAATCAAACTAAGTAGCTCACTAAACTATGCCAAGGAAACTTTAGCAATTGTTGGGGTTTTGTATAGACTGTGTACATACATGCTTCCTCACCTTCTTTGTCATGTTGAATGGTGCCTATCAAATGAAGGACTGCAGAGCATTGTTGCTAACAGAAGTCTTATCACTTTTTCACCACATTTTGTAATGTTTGCAGACACATCAGACTTTTTACTTGAACAGGTGTTCCATACAGGCTATTCAGAACCCGATTGGACTTGTCCCTTAAGCAACCTGAGCTCCTTTTGAAGTAGTATCTATCCTCAAAGTTAGCCCTAATGACCTCTAGATGCCCCTTCAAATCAAATTATTATTAGGGCTAATAACCTCGTAACTGGTGAATTAAGAAATTTCTTCCGTGGTGTTGGTTCACTAAATCTCTCAGATTTGAGGGGAAGTCAGGCTACTCAGGCTGTTTCTGAGACATCCTGTGGTTGGGTGTGTTTTGGTTTTATGGTTTTGTACAATATGATCTGTGGGCTGCAACTTTTAGTGCAAGTAAGGGTGAGATGCTGTCAAGGAAGACTTGAAAAGCTCTCTATCTTACCTGTTCCTTTGTGTAGTTCTTTCAGATACATAACTTGTGGCCTTTTCTACTCCTTAAACTTTGTTTTAAGGAGAGGAGCTAATCAAATTACACGTGGATTGCTACATATCTAAGCTGGGCACATTAGGCTTATTTTCAATATTTATATTATAATATAGATCATTCTGGTAAAGGTGGCTAAAATAAGTCAAATGAATTGTGTTTTCAAAATGTTTATTTCTCGCAAATGACAGGAGACACTGCCTAGATTAAGAGTTTAGCTCAGCTCTAAACACCTACATTACAGGTTCCTGAAGTTAAATGAGACAGATTCTATCTAAGATTCTGGGTAATGGTTAGAATCATGTGGCTTGAGGGAGT
This sequence comes from Rhagologus leucostigma, assembly GCA_013397725.1. Taxonomy (NCBI): domain Eukaryota; kingdom Metazoa; phylum Chordata; class Aves; order Passeriformes; genus Rhagologus; species Rhagologus leucostigma. The sequence goes on along the minus strand of VZTD01001345.1, from coordinate 1,073,716 downwards.
ATGTATTCTGTGGACATTTCTAAGCCCTATTGCTTAGTTTTTTGTAAAGGTGATTCATTTTCAGTTCAGGAAGTCTTTGGTTAAAGGCCGTAGCAAATCATGCCCAGGAGCAATTTTGCCAGAAAATTCTATTTTCCGTTCCCTCCTCTGCTGCATAAGGACTGTTGCATGTTTTGAGAAAAGACTTGATTTAGAGGTACTGAAAAGTGCATGCATTACTGAAGAAAGAGCTACATGTTGGGGGGGGTTAATTTAAAAGAAAAAGTATTCTTCATTCTGCATTCCAGGCTTCTGATGAAATTTTCAACAGGAATTTAGGAAAATATTCTCTTTTGACCCACTTTATTGGTTACATCTGCTAGGTGTTAGAAAAGTAAGATGTTCAGGTATGGATTTGCCTCATCATCATACACACAGTCACAAGATTTCTTATGAGAATCTTAATGTGGTAGAGAAGGGCTTAGAAACTGGCTGTCTGCCAAAATGATACTGTCTCTGGCTTGTCTTTGATCACACTCTCAGATACATCCACTGACTTTTCCACTATCAGCCTTAGACAGTAGTTGTAAATTCTGTAAATGTGAATACAGTCGAACTCCTGAATGCAGGAAAGCTGGGAGTATAGCTCAAGGTCTTGCTGTCTTTTGGGGAGTTGGAAGGATACTTCATTCATCTGGAGAGGGCTGTTTCTTCATTTTAACTTTGCTCCCCTTTTAGATTTCATTACGTCCCTCTTCTATTTTCGTGCTTTTTACCTGCAGTCAGGACTGAAGCTGTGCAAATTCTTCACTGTAAAATGGAATAAATGAAAATTTCCTTGCTTCAAATTTCCTTATGTTACTGAAAATTGAACCCAGATAAATCAAAAGAAATGAATCTCCCTTCTCAGTAAGGATTTAGTTTGAAAATCAGTGCGACAGTACACAGATGGAAGAAGAAAACAAACTTGGTCCTTTCACTGAGCTCAATATTAAAAAGAGAAATTTGTGTGATGCCTCTGTTCAGGAATGCAGAATGAAACAAAACAACTGTCTACCTTACTGGAAACTGAATCCTCTGAGTGTTAGAATGCTCTAATAGTCATCCCTCTTCCTTTTAGCTGCTCACCAATTTTATGTATTTTACCAAGAAACATGTAAACAGCAGAAAAGAAACATTTCATTTAGAATTTTCAATGCTAGATAAATTTGCATTTACTTCACTTCTAACTTTTTGTCTCGCTTCAGTTTTCTCTGTTGTGACAGTAACAGCAGTAACATTAATACATAATTAGATGGGTAAGAATGTGCTCAAAGTCGATAGCTTGTAATAGCTCCTTTGGAGCCATAGTAAAGTATCTCCTATAGCAAATACATGGTTATGGACTTGTTAAAACAGACATTAGTTATCCAGTAGTCCATTATGGCTCCTTGTAGTCTACCATTTGAGTAGCTCTATATTTAGAGTCACATTGATCAGTAATTAAGAGATGGCATGGTGGCAAAATAGAAATATATGATAAATAATCTTAAAGAAATGATATATAAAAATGGTAGAATCATCAGGAACTGGCAAACATCTTTTGCACTATGTTACCTTTCACACAGAAACCAATAAACTCAATAAAATTATGACTGATATTGTGAGGTTCCCTTGTGTAGGCTAAGAATCTTACTTCATCCAGAATTAATTTTTAAAACAGATCTATTAAAACTAGGAAGGAGTCAGGCAGGTCACCATCGTGTGTGCAGTCTTCATCTCGTAAAAATTAACAGTAGTGAATGTAAGCACTAATAAAGGGAATTTAGCCACTTTCAATTTTATTCATCTGAAGCTTTCCCATCTCTCATTATTCTGTAATACCATACAGGTGAGTTTATCCAATTTGCTATTTTACAACTGTATTCACTGAAATGCAATTATAAAAATCTACTAGTTACAAATGGTTAAGTCTCTGTTAGAATGTGCCTGGAAAAGATGTTCAGGCATGATAATCTTTTAGACTATTTGAAGTGCCACAGTAGTACTAATCCCTTAAGCTTTTCCCATGATACTCAGGATATTGGGACACAATTACATATAAACCCAGAAAGAACAGCTATTCCTTACTTGTTTTACACTTCCCTCCACAAGGGGACTGCAATATTATTACTTGTATTGTGTGTAATGGAATTGTTTAATTCACAACAGCTCTTGCAAATGTAAAGATCTAGTTACCGTGCTTGTACTAACTGAGCAAAAGAAGGATGTTCTGCTGTGAACCTATTCTTCTAATTGTTCCAATCCCTGCATTAACATTAATTAGCAAATTTGTCTTTCAGTCTCTCCCACATGAGGCATGTTCAGTCAGGGTTGGGTCAGCAGGGAATTTAATTAATTTATCAGCAAATTGGATTTTTTCACTAGGTGTCCTTGCTTTGGCTTTCTTTTGGTTGTTTTTTTTGTTGGTGGGGGTTTTTTTACCCAGAATTTTTTGATGGTTTATAAAACTACAGGGTTTTTTTTCATGTACAATTCTCTGATGCAGAGGTTGTTAATGGAATGATATTGAATAGAAATGCTGCATTTGTAAAGAGTATCCAGAGAGAGGTACTGTCTGCCTCACTGGTAATTTGTAAGCAGGTAGTTCTGCTATAGTAAACTTTTTCCCGTGTAGGCTTGCAGTCTGGTGGGAATATTACTTTACAGTAAACCTGCCAATAGCTGGATGTATAAATGCCTGATATTTATGGCTTAAGCAGAAGGGGTATCAGTGTGTGAGAATTCAATTCAACAAGGCTAATCTCAAATGCAATTAATGTTCACATTCTTTATGTGCCCCTATGGTAGACCGTTTGCCCAAGGAATTTATTGGAAGCGATACATTTAATTAAACTTCTTGAAACACTTGGGCAATGATATCATTTATGCGATAAGGCATCACTTTTGGAAAACGGAAAGAGGAACAGCACGATTGTTGTATGCATTCTATACTGCTTTCCATTTAACACGGAGTAGGTGGGTTCATGGAAGCTGCATGAGAAGTGCTGCTCAGAAAAGGTGATTTCCTCACATTCTACCAAAATGCTAAATAAAAGTCAGCAATGTTTTGGTCTTGTGTCCATTTTGATTTAGTTATATGTACTGCGTGAACAAAGCAAGGAAATTTGCTAAACTGCTTGTAGGAAAAAAATGTGGCTTTCTGTGTTTCATTTGGATTATAACTTTACTAATATTAAAGCAAATTTTCTACCTACTTAGCATCTATTCTTTAACTTGTCAACCATAACAAGCTGTAACCATAACATAACTAGTGCCAGGGATGATCGTGGAGCAGATCATGCTATGTGCTGTCGCACGGCACATGCAGGATAACCAGAGGATCAGGCCCAGCCAGCGTGGGTACGTGAAAGGCAGGTCCTGCTTGACCAACCTGATCACCTTCTATGGCAAGGTGAGCCACTGAGTGGATGAGGGAAAAACTGTGGAGGTTGTCTACTTGAACTTTAGTAACCTAAATTTTAGTAAAACCTTTGATACAGTCTGTCAGCATTCTCATGGGGAAACTGGCTGTTCATGGTTTGAATGGGTGCGCTGTTCACTGGGTTGAAAACTGGCTGGGTGGCTGGGCCCAGAGAGTGGTGGCGAATGGAGTTGCATCCAGCTGGTGGCTGGTCACCAGTGGTGTTCCCTAGGGTTCAGTATTGGGAACAGCCCTGTTTAATATCCTTATTGATTATCTGGGTAAGGGAATCAATGGCACCTTCGGTCAGTTTGCAGATGACACCAAGTTGTGTGGGAGTGTTGAGCTTCTGGAGGGCAGGAAGGTGCTGCAGAGGGATCTGGACAGACTGGATCAATGACCCAAGTCAGTTGTATGACATTCAACAAGGCCGAGTGCCGGGTCCTGCCCTTGGGTCAAAACAACCCCATGTTGCCCTATAAGCTTGGGGAAAGTGGCTGGAGAGCTGCCTGACAGAAAATGACCTGAAGTGCTGGTCAACAGTGGCCAAACATGAGCCAGCTTTTGCCCAGGTGGCCAAGAAGGCCAATGGCATCCTGGCCTGTATGAGCAATTGTGTGGCCAGCAGGACCAGGGCAGTGATTCTCCCTCTGTACTTGGCACTGGTGAGGTCACATTCCTGAGTCCTGTATCCAGTTTGGGATTGCTCACTAGAAGGACACTGAGGTGCCTGGAGCATGTCCTGGGAAGGCAATGAAGCTGGTGAAGTGTCTGAAGCACAAGTCCCATGAGGAGTGGCTGAGGGAGCTGGGGGTGTTTAACATTAAGAAAAGTAGGCTGAAGGAGGACCTTGTCACTCTCTACAACTACCTGAAAGGAGGGTGTAGTGAGGTGGAGGTCGGTCTCTTCTGCCAGGGAACAAGTGATAGGAGAGAGGAAATGGCCTCAAGATACTAGGAAAAAATTCTTCCCTGAAAGGGTTCTCAGGCACTGGGACAGGCAGCTGTGGGAACTGGCAGAGTCACCATCCCTGGCGAAAATTCTGTATTTAAAGTGCATGTTGATGTGGCACTCAGAGACATGTTTTAGTGAAGGACTTGGCAGTGCTGAGTTAACAGTTTAATTTGAGATCTTGGAGATATTTTCCAATCTAAACAATTCTGTAGAACTTCGATTAAAGAGAGAATCCATCTTGCTAGCAAGGCATCCATTTGATGTTAAAATGTGTGTGGCTGCAGAAATAAATACAAGAATTCTCACAGAAATTTTATTTGTATAGTTTTTTTGTGCTTTTTTTGATAAAGCTAGTCTGTACTACCCTCACTCTGTGCTGATTCTACTCAAGTCTTATATTCTAAGATAAATTATACAATGCAATAAATTATTGTCAATGTTTGTCTTTAATATACCTGTTTTCACAGTGTTCTAAGAGCTCAGCACTACAAGTGAAATTCATGAAGGCTGGGTGGGTGGGTAAAAATCTCCTTTGTGTACTGCGTGTCTAAGGAATTCAGATTTTAAATCCCCACAGCCTGAGTTTTGGCTCCCACTGTTTGAAAATGACTCTTTACAGAAGAAACAGAGGATAAAAACAGATATGTAGGTGGATCTCTGTAGGGAAAGAAAGGAAAGAGGAATTTTGGTTAACTGCTTGCATGGACCTTACAGATTCTGAATTATTTCAGAATTTTTCTACAATGACCCACATATATGAAGTGAGACATCTCTGGTAAGATGCATAGGAAATTTTGCTCTGAGCCTATAACCCCTAATGTAAATTCAATTCGTATTTCAGTACTATCTTTACAATTAAAATTTCTTCTGAAGTCTCATAAAATAAAAAACCGAAACCACAAACTAACAAGCAAAAACATTATTGATGAGATTCATGAGCAGAGTTCTAGTTCAAGCAGTGAATTCCACATTGACACCAGTGGAATGAACACCTTTCAGGGAATGAAAGCATAAGAATTGTAATATGTTGGTCATTTTTGTTATGGAAGCATTTAGATTAGATTTTTCAAATGCAGATAAAGATACAGTCCCAAAATATTAATTTTAAGAACCATAAAAAAGCTTAATCTCCTGAGTAAATGTAATTATTCCCCCCCATTTTATGTGCATTTGTTTGTATCTCATTCAAAGACATATAAAAATATTAAATATTTGTAATAAAAAATTGCTGATTTTGTCACATATAATTATGCATATGTATCAGGAAAAATACATATGGAGTATTTAATGCTTTTAAATCAGAGTAAGTAATGCTTTTGCTAAGGTGCTCTAAAGTGAAATTTTATATTAAGCGTGGGAAACCCTTCAAATGGCAATAGCAATAAACAAACAATACCAAAGCACTGCTGAACATGAGGTGCTTTCATGTCTCTTCAAGTCTGTCCAGGCTCAGCTGGAGAAGAAGGTAGATGCTTCTTGAATAATATGAAAACATTCTCTTCTTTTGCCCGTGTACTTTCACTGTTTCCATGATACAAAATACCATGGAGAGCTTACTTGTGTTTTAGAAATGCCATATTTCTCCCGGAACTAAACGCAGGCTACTGTTGGGAGTTATTTTTGTCTGTAGGGAAATAAGCACAGAGAAAATTTTCATCTTTGAGAAAGTCTCCTAATACTTGATTAAAAAAAATAGGGAATAGGGATTAAAGAGACAATAACAAATGAGAATGTGTGTGCTAATTGCATCCCAGCATGAGTCCATGCGTCTTACCAGGTGTGAGCATGCCAGTCTGAAGTCAATTTGCAGAGCTTCACTGACAGTAAGGTTATAAGGTATCCTTCTGTCTCGTTAGTTAGACTGTCTGTTCCTCATGGGGAGATGATGGATGCTGAATTCAAATGAAAGATTTCAGACATCCGAATAGGGTCTGCTGAAATTACTTTGATGGCATTTGTTCTTAAGTATTACTTTCATCTGTGCAAAATCCTGAAAATTTGCAAAACGTAACATTTAGTCAGCCAGATTTACCATTCCTTCTTTTCCAAGGAGCCAGATCATAGGTTGGACCTGTCTGAGGACCACCCTTGGACCTTCTTTGTTGCACTTCTAGCCCAAGTGTGATTCAGAGATATTTAAGACCCCCAAACATTTCTCAAATTCCCTGTGATTTATGCAAACACAGGACAGAGAAAACTTATCTCTCACTGACTTGTTGAGGGCTTTTCTTTTAATACAGAGTCTTAGGAGGGACAAGGATAATAACATTATCTTCTACTATGGTACTCTGGGAGAGCTGGTTGAAGGCACTCGTTCAATTTGTGTAGTCACTGCTGTGGTAAAAGAGTGCTGTATTACACAAAAGAGCCAAGTCTGAAAAGTTTTATTGTTCTTTCTTTTTTCTTAAATAAATACAGATGCATCTCACTGCCTCTTAAAAATTCATGCAGAGACAATATCACTTACTTACTGGAGACTTTTAATGAAGCTTAGCATTTTCTTCTGTGGTGAAATGTAGAAGCATAATTACCCTGCCACTGTAGAGAGAGCATAACTCACCAAGTGGGAGAAATTCAGATATTACCCAGAAATAAGAGCATCCATCAAAAGAAATATATTGATAAAATTATCCTAGTAAATAGCATCAGAATGACAAGACATCCTGTCATGGAGGCAGGAGGCAGGAATCTCATTTTCACAAGAGTAACCTGATAATTTGGAGATAAGCTTGATTCAAGCCCTATGATTGAAGTACTCCTGAACACAGTCCAACTGAGACCAGCATCTGAATGTTGCACTTCGTGATGGCCTCTGCATGGAGGGTGGAACATCATATACAAAACTAATGACCAGTTCTTCAAAGCAGAATGAGAAACAGCTATTATGAGAATTAAATTATACTGGTAGATAAACTAGAGGAATGTAAGTTTATATTGTGACTTTTCTGTAGCTGTACGCTAAGAACAAGTAGATAAATGCTCAATTTAAGTAAATAACTATGGTAATGTGAAGCATTAGAATCTGAGCAACTTGGGCGGTAAATCGTTCTCAGTTAATCATAATTGTGTCTGTTACCACTGAGCATCATTTAATGGTATTTTAAGGTTTCATTTTATATGAATAATAAATAGGAATATAAGATGCATATGCATACTGAAAAAATTATATTTTGAAAATTCATTGCTGGTTTTTTTTGTTACATGGCAATTTCGGAGTAGAATCTCTAAAGCAGACCTAAACTTTTCTTGTTTTTTTCTAGCAGGTGTGAGTATCAAAGGTGTTCATCATTGCCATTGTTAGTCTAACTTCAGGTAATAAAAATAGTTGCTACCTGCTTCTTCAATCAGTCAGTTCAAGGGCTGGGACATCGGTCACCACGGCTGTGGCATGCATCCCCCTTGTTCCTTCTCCCCATGTAAGCAGGCTGAACCTCTTTTGTGTTTAATCATTGCTGTGCTCTCCAGTGCTCTCAGATCAGCTGAAGCAACTAGGAATGCGTGCTGAGCACTGACACCACTCCCTGGTGCTTAAATCAAGGGGTTTTCAGTCTAAATGGTCGAGCTGTTCTCATGGCTATACTAGTCCCTGGGAGGCAGAGGGCACACAAGGTGTGGCACCGAAACATGTACACATCAAAATCAGTTTGAACAGAAGGCTCCTGTAACTGGAGAGAAAGTGGTGTATTTCACACCTGCTGAATATCACTCCTGCAGAATGGAAGATCACTTAAATTGACATGGAAGAGGTGAGCCTGCATACGCTATTTTTATTGGACCCAGAAAATTTTGTGTTTTGTTCTTCTCCAGTGCATTCTCAAGCTGGTGTTGCAGGTGAGGTGAGACAAGCTCTGGACAAAGGAAATACTAAAGTGAAACATCTCTCAGCAGCCCATTGAAGAAAATGGGACCTTCATATGCCGTGAGAAGCTATTTATTCAAATTGATTGTATTCTTGCTGTCACTGGGATTATTTAGAGCATTCAGGCTAACTGTCCCTAGATTTAAATACCAGAGAGGATCAAATATAGTTGTGTTTTTCTTACTTTTCATGTTTAAGAATGACCCCAAAAAATGAGATTTGTGTTTTCCAATGTCACATGAGGCATCATCTGAAAATAAATCCTGCGTAACAGCCATACGTTTCCTGAACAAATCTGTCGCCTCCTCCTATGAACTTAGATGACACCACCTTTTCAGAGTATAAACAGACAGTGCTAAGAGTTCTTCCACACAGGAGAAAGTCTTTTGGATAATATGTAGTTAAGTAGAACATCAACAGTATAAAATATGAAACCACACTTAAGGTGTGATGTGTTTTATGAAACATGTAATTCCCCACACAGGCAGCAAAAAGCTTTAGATACAAACTGCAGCTGCTCACATAAATTGGTCCTAAGGTCTATAATGCTACCAAAATTCAAAAAAATAATTACACTGTGTCTCTACATACTCTATTCTAAAGCAGATACTTGTTCAGAAGCCTGGAAGTTATCACTCAGCTTTGCATCTAAGCTGAAATATTAGCTGATGTTAAATACTCTTTTGTAAAGCTTTGGCTTCCCTGTCTTGAAAAAGCTTTAGTAAAACTAAATGTGATACAGAACAGAGCAAAGAGAAATAGGAATTCTTCCATGCTAGGAATTACTCTGTGGACCAACACATTTCATCTTGGAATCAAAACATCTCCAGGGAGATACTGCAGTGACCTATAAAACCCCAAGAAGCAATGGGAATGTGCACAGAGAAATTATTTCCTGTCTCTCATAGTACAAGAGGTGATAAATATCTGATTAAATCAACAGATAGCAGATTTCAAATCAGCAGAAGTAAGTGCTTGTCCACACGTGGCGTGGCTGAGCCTCAGACCTTACTGCCAGATGGTGGTGTGGTTCCCAGAGTTTACATGAGTTTAGAAAAGAGGTTAAGCAGACACATTAAAGTAAAATCAGATAAGGGCTTTGAAATAAAAATATGCTCCTCAGTATGTCTGACCTGCTCTTCCATGCTTTCCTAGACATCTGCTACTACTCACTGTCAGAGATTAGTCAATTATGTAAACCTTTGTCTGACCTGATACAGCCATTTACAGCTCCTAAAACTATCTTACACATCACAAAATTTAAACCACCTGCTTATGTATTTAATGCTACATAAATCAGCATAGCAGTTATGTATGTGTTGTACACAGTGAGAAACAATATTTTTGTATCAGCTTTCATTTGCGTGAAACTTGGTAACTCTCTTCCATTATATCCCATCCTGTTTTCTATTTCAATATTATTTCAATAGATGTGACTTCTTCCATTAATAATAGTGGGAGACAACAATGTAAATCTTTGTGTTCAGGTACAGAATAGGCCCCCACAGCCTATTCCTTTGAAGAATAATATGGCATTACCAAACTGTGAAGTAAACCTATAAAATATTAATTACAGATTGATTTAGTCTGGCTGGGATTCAGCATTAATGGTTTCACTTAGTGTTACCTACGTTTTCAAAATTATGTCAGAAGGAGAGTGTGAGAAGTCAAAAATGGAGCTGAGGAATGTGTTTTAACTCTTCATCTCTAGAAGCTTGAAGTCAAAATCCCATTGTCCCATGCAGACATGACAGCAGTGTCAACCTGTGCTCTTGTGAATGTTAGTGTGGAGCATAAAAAAACTGCACAACAAGGGTAGAAGTGAAGAGTGAAGTCTGCTGTGGGTCAGGAGTGCAGTCCACTGAGGAGAGCTTTTAAATTATCTATTTTATGAGTGGTTCTCAAATAAGTCTGAAAACTGAGAGCTCCTCTAAGTGACAAAAATGAGTCAAAACACCAACTTTGTCAGCATCCCCTGTTGTTATACTGGAGAATTTCCAGAGCAAGTAAGCAATACAGAACTTTGTACACTTCCGTATCTTTTTTCTTTCTGGTACTTTGTGCCATGAAATGGACATCCATGTTAGTATTAGAACATAGTAGTTCCATCAGCAACCATTGAAATAAATTAGACCCCCGAATCCTGTTTTCTAGGTATTTGGCTGAAATACTTTTTGGAAAATAGATGTTCTCCCTTGTTCTCTCTAAGGACACCCTCGGTAGTTTCAGTGGCACGCGGACACACTGGGCAGCTGCACAGCAGCTTCACGTTGTGGATCAGCCCTTCCACAGCTCCATACCACACTGTTGCAAACAGATGGCTCAGATCTTTTGTCATCCAGGATGCGGACCTGTGGCAATGCACCCTGACTCTCATTTGACCACATCTTTGATTTCTTTTCTATGTAAACGAGGGAATAGAGGGGGGCCAAATGCAAGCCTGAGGTTTCTCCTGGTGTACAGACATGGGATGCAATCCCAAAATTTTAGAAGCCAGATACAAAACCTGGGAAACATTTTGATTTCATGCCAGGGTTATTTTTCAGTCATAAGAATTAGAAATTTGTGGGTTTTTCAATGGCATGCATGTCTCTGGAAAGGAGACAGGAGGCACAAGCATACATGACCTTCATTTTCATGGGCAGCAGGAATTAAAGACTTGTTATTTTTTCGTATTATTATGTAAGTTAAACAGGATTTTGTTTGTTTGTGGGGTTTGTTTGTTTTGTTTTGTTTATTTAGCAATGTCTTTATACACACGTAAGGACCACATCATGTTTGTCAGTATAAATTTAAGCACATTAGAGAGGATCTAGGCTGAGAAGTGAGGAAAGGCACTAAATAAAGAGTTACAAATCTCACATTATTAAATTTTTATGTTCATTTTGCAGATCTTGTTCTTTGTTATTTTAGTTCATTATTTTACTGTATATCTAAAGCATTTGTGTTTCTAATATTGACACTATTTTTTTAGTGTGAGTTTGTTGGGGTTTTTTTCGTACAGAAGTAAAATGCTCTAAAATACAGACTTGATTTACAGCCAGTGGAAGAAACATTAGTACTTTTGTACTCTCAGCTAAATTTACTGTATTGTCTTTAAAATCTTGCCACAGTCAAAAAGACCAGCTTTATAAAACAGTTAAAGCATTTGTGTAAAAGGAAAACTTAATGAGGAGTTTGTGGACCAAGTTGTCTCCAGTGCTCCTGTAGGAAAGCAAGCTCTATAACAACAAGGAACATATCTGAGAACATTTTTTAAGATGACCATATTTCATCTGCCATCTAAAGTGACATCTGCAAGGAAAATATGAAATAGGAGGTATCCCAGCTGGCCAAGCACGATGACAGTGGAATGTGAATTGTTTCCTCAAAGAAAATATACTTTTACCTTCCATAAAGGTTTAGTTTAGCCAGTCTATCTATGACATTTATTGGACATTTAACTTTCAATGACCCAGATACTATAAAAATCAAATTTGTTTTTTTCTCTTCTTCTAGAATTAGCATTAGTCTTCTCTGAATGTAACAGCTACCTTCCAGTCAAATATGAAGAAGCTAATCATTGAGGCAGGTAGCTTCAACAGTAGTAGTCTAAGACTTTAAAAATGTGTATGATTTAGTTGACAATTTAAGAGACAGGGAAACAAGATTAAAAAAAAAACCCCTCACAATTTTTTAAGTAGTAATATTCAAATACTCCACTTCAGTTTTACCATTAAAAAAGAATATTTCAAAAAGCTTTTAAGCCCATGTCTGGAAAGAAATATATGAAAGTATTATTACTTTAATATATATGAGTCCATAGAGTTTGTCCTTCAACCTAAAATGTTTTGGGGTTTTTTTAAATCATAGAAAAAATACTGTGGAAGGAAGTTATAGTAGCAATATATTTTAAATGTATTATATGCAATGAATTTTTTAATCTTAGTTTTTGATTTGTTTTTATTATGAACATTCCATTAAAAGAAACAAAGGACAGCTTAAAAGACGTTTGGTAATTAAAAAGCTGTACTCAGTGTCATCATTTATCTTTGGGTTTTGCTTATCTTGCTTTTATAAAATGCATACTGTTATGTTACTTAACATTTGTAGTGGAAGGATTTTTAAATAGCTTGTGATAATTAAACTGCAAGATAAAGGAAATATATTATTACATTATTTTAGCTAGTAGTTTTTAATCTCATAAAAGAAGCAGGGGCTTCAGGATAAAGAACATTCTGGTTTACTTTTGGGTTTATGTAACATATTTATGAGTTATCTTAGATTGTCTGGCATACAACACAGAATCACAAAATAAATAAAAATAGTCCTGTGGGGTTAATTGTGATCTATGGATAACAATGTCTTTACTTTTATTGCACATGTACATTATCCAGAAATGAAACATCAACTTTCTTGAAAACTACAAAAGTTTAGCTATTTGTTTCAGCAGAGGCAGATTTAATTCTGGAGGAATATCTGCAGCTGCTGCTGCTTTATTTGTGATATAAGTGTTAGAGCACTCACCCCTGAAAATTGTTTTTCTGTTCTTGCTTTACTACTTGTCACAGTCAGAAGTGACTCCCACCAAATCTCTCATTAGAGTTGTTTTCCTTGTTTTCACACCCTAGGAAATCCCATCCAAGCTATCTTAACTACTCACTGGATCCATAACCAGTATTAATGATCTCTTTTCACATAGCCTGCCTGGAACTGTTACAAGAACTTTCTACTTTTCCTCTCCAGCCATGCAGAACAGCCCTTTGCTTCACCTCCTTTTAGCTCGTTTCTGATATTAGTTCAGAACTTGTCTCTTCTCCTGTGCTCTTGGTGTTCTCCCATTGTGCTTCTTGTCATTTTTGACACTTTATAAGAGATCATTTATGCCAAAGAAAGTGCCACTATTTACTATTATAAATTCACCATTTTTGTTTCAAGTAAAGTTGGCCTATCCTTTTCACAAAGTGTTGGTTCTAACAAGAAGTCCTTGCTAGTTTATTTTCATTAAAAAAGAACTTTTAAAAGTGTTTTTCAAAGTGAAGGAGTCAAAACCACTCACATGCAAATATTTCAGTAGAAAAATGTGATTACATGCATATAAAAATTACTATTTTTGCTTATGAGTGAGTACACAGAGAGGAACTAGAGCCAAGCAGTTCAAATAAGTCTGTGCAGAAGAACTTCAAACAGCATCATTTTAAAGACAGAAAAATATCTCTAGTGCAGGCAGATTCCTTTGGATGGATAGACCAGCTTTTTTTCAAATTAGTCTCTTTTTTATAGAGGACTGACTACTCCATTCATCCTTCAAAAGCCTCTTTCATAAGCAAATGTTTAGTTTAGACCTCAATTTAAATTATAACGGGAACCAGCAAAATTTCTCCCTATTTATTTTGTTGCATTCCAACTAAAATAAAATAAGTTTCCAACCTAGGTGTTGTACATGTGCACAAACATGTCACCAATTCCCATCCCATCATCCAATATAAATCTGCATTTACAATCTCCGTCCTAGAAGTCAGTACTGTGTGTTTCTAAATACGTTGTCATTGTCATTAAGATTAACAACAGGACTTCTTCCAGCAGTGGTAGCCTCAGAGAGCTTGTAAGGCATTTTTTAATGACACAAAAAATCCATATTTTGCAGAAAAATAGCCCTGTTTTTGTAAGTTTTATACACTACTGGCTTATAAAAGTCTGAGGACCACTAGTACAATGCATTCAAATAATCAGCATGAAATGAGTCAGATTCAAAACACTGCAAATACTACTCTTTTTTTCTCTTAAAAAGCAAATTTAAAGTGCTTGCAGGTTACTTTTTCATCAGAAAGACTTTAATTACAAAATTAAAAATGAATGTAATAGCATATAACCACCTATTTTAAAGGTTATAATTTTAAGTTCGAAAAACTGCGGCTGCTAAAGACTCCAAAAGACAACTTGCAGCCAGATTAAAGTGCGGTCTCAGCTCTTTGATAAGTGTATGATCAGTACTGTCATAAATTGTTAAGAGCACACCTGAATCAAATTCTGAAATAGACATCATATATATTTTCAAAATCTGAACTGAGTCTTGATACACATTGAACAAAGAGTTTTGGCAACATACACTTTGCTAGCTTAATAAATAGCTCAGAAAACAAACATATAACATTAGTTCCCTCATTTTAGATGAGGTTACAGTAGTAGGATCCCATACATTTTTCCCCATGAAAGGAGAAAACCAACGTCAGCATGAAAAGCCCACAAGAGTTCAGAAACTTTTTTCACCCAAAAGTTTAAAAGGATAAAAATGAGTTTATTCAGCTCCTAATGCTATGCTCAAAGCAGTCCTTTGAAAAGGTTGTTTCCATTTGTCTCTGTGCTGAAGGGTATGCTGAGTAGCTGTTCATGGAAAATAACAATCTTCCTTTCCCTGAATCAGTGCATGTTGTTAATGAACTTCTACATAGGCAGTTGATGGAAAATTCAAATTTAGATATTTGAGTTGACCATGGAATAAATACTGACTTAATTTATTACAGTCATGATTTCTTGTTATGTGCCCTATTTTCAGAGGCCACTCTCTCACAGTGAATTGTTCCAATTCTCCAGGTTTTTAGGGGAATGTCCAGTTGGTATCGTACAGAGAAAAGAGAGACTAAATTACCTTCAGGGTACTTCCTCAGATTAGAACCAACAAAGAGATACACTTACTGTTTATAAAGAAAAGAAACAGGTCTTTGATCATTTATTACCATTGATCACTTTTTATTGAAATGCCAGGAGCTTAAAAGTTGGCTTCCAAGCTCCCATCATTCTTTGACAGAAGTAAGATCAACAGATCTGCACTCCAAAGATTCACCAACTTGAAAGGCCTTTCAATATGCAGAATGAAAGGTCACCATCTCTTGATGAACAGGCTGAGGAAGAGAGAGTGTCCCTTTCAGCCAATATTTATTCTCTTTGATCATGTATAAACACCATTTGGCTGCACACTGTTTTCTTATTGCAAGGTTTCCCTGGTTAACTACAGTTGTCATCCTAGAACAATAATTATGATTTAGGCTTTGTGTAGGTAACTCACTTCAGTACATGGAGGTAAATCCTACAGCTTCAAGTGCCTACTTTGATGTTAATAGAATTATTTTATGAGCATAAGTTAGGGAATAATATGATCCATTCTGTTTCATCTTCTGCCTTTTTAAGTGGATAGCAACTTTACCAGACCATCTGTTTTCCATAAAATATTTATATGTACATAAGAGAGAGAGAGAGAGAGAGGAAGAGAGAGGGATGTAGGACACCACAGAAATAGAAGAAGAGTATCTGAGGACAGCTTTAAAAATGCAACATATGTAAAACTTTTTTGATAAAACATAAGTATAAATTAAAAGTAAGATGTGAAACCCTTTGAAAAGGGTTTTATTTTATGATCATCAATACATGATAAAAGGAGTTCTAGTTCATGAGTTTTTTCTTTAAAAGGAGAAGAATCTCACTTGTAATATTGATCTGTTGTGCCCAAAAGAAAAGTTAGTAGGCAAATCAACATATTAATTTTTTTTGAAACTTATCATGTCTGCTCAAAATAATTAATTCATTAAAGGGAGTTCAAAAGCAAAGCTGCCACTGTTCAGTCAGTAAGGAAGCTGAACTCCATTGAAACTTGCATCCAAACTTTAGATATTGATTTAGCTCGAGGCATAAACAGTTATATTCCTGATCTAGATGATGAAAAATGTGATTCTGAAAATCCCAGGAGAAATCTTGCAAGACTGGTTATGGTACCTGGGTTTAGGCAGGAAGAGATCTCCTTCCAGAGCCCTCTGCTGACACACCTCACCTTTGACTGAAGATCAGATTCTGTGTACAGAATGCTCATTCTACATCAGCCAGAAGTGTGGACCAATAGGAAGAGATTTGCAAAGCAAACCAGTTGGTGCAGAGGACCTGACATACACATTCAAATCATACACATTTCAAAGCTGTGCCCTGGTCCTGAGCACGGCTGCCTGGTGATGCTGGGATTGTGATCCTGAATTACATCTTCCCATACTGCTTCATCTCAAAGGGATCCAGTTTGTGTGTCCTGAGCCCACCCTGCAAAGTGAACCAAAGCACACTAAATGAGGACAGGCAAGGAATGTACTTAAATAGAGTCATCTTGATCTGAACCAGAATAAATGCACCCACTGAAGTTGAACTGTTTCATTGGACAGCAAAACTTTCTATGCAAGCTGCATATACCTAACTTAGGATGGCATTTCATGTATGTATTTAAAACTAAAATTGTTGCAGTTTAATATTCAAATACTAAAAAGACCTAAAGAGATTTGGCTTCTTACTTCTTTTTTTCCTAGAATATAATCTTGTGTCCTTTTGTAGCATTTTTCATATACCTTTATTTCCTTGTCTAAGAAAAGGAGTATCAAAATTGCGTATAGTAGGTATGATCAAACAAAATTGCCTTCAGTCAGCAATGGAACAATTTCCATGCCCATTTTAAAGCAACTGAAATGAATAACAAAGCTTGTGCTGCACGTTCTAGAGCTTTGTTCTTGGGTACCTTGGATAAAGCCCTTACAGCCCTGACTATTTCTCTCCTCTATATTTCAGTGTGGAGCAAATTTAAGACTCTTCAAAAGACTACTGAGTGTGTTTATGTGTTTCTTTTAGAAATGATCTCCTACAATTTGCACCCATTTTGAAAAGAACCATCCTTGTACTATATTCCCTTACAACCCCTCCATTTCTTCTAGTCAAAGCCTCTGCTTCTTATATCCTCCTTCAAAACCAATCATTCTAATAACATGTACAAGAAGGCCAATTTTACTCCTATAAGATAATCATATGTAATTTTTGTCCTCATGGTGAGGACAACAACAAAAAAGCAGAGGCTTCATGTCTTTCAAAGAGTTTCAGGAGGCAGCTGAATCTATAGCAGAAAAGCAAAGTGGTACATAAAAAATTAGTTTGCAACATTTTTTTTCTTTATTCTCTACATAGCCTATGTTTAAGTAACAGACCACAGAAGAAGAGAAAAAGGAAGGGAGTTAAAACTAAAGTTACTAGAAAGCCAGTGTCTACAGCTCTTCCACAGAAACAGCTGTTTCTTTTGGGAAAAGAAAAGAGCAAAACTTTTTTTTTTTTTTAAGAAGGAGCTAACCTGATGAAAGAAGGAGGGCACATGTTATTTTCAAACTCAGGTTTCACTTGAAAATTTGCATAATAGATTAGCCTATAAGTAAAGAGGTCATTTAACAGAAAAAATCAAGAAGGCAGCTGAATTTCTGCTTGCCACAGCCTTGCTGAGCAGCCCATTCTCACAGCAGTCTCGCTGCACTTCTATCTAGCTAACTTTGCTCAAGTAGGCATAGCACTTGGTTTATCTGTACAGCATGAGTGCTAAATGATGACCATTAAGATAAAAGGAAAATAGCCGCATGCAGTCATTGGTGTCAGTGATTTTTTAATACACGTGCTGATTTAGTCCAGTTTCAAACCCACATACTTCAGTTCAGTGCCTAAGTTTGAGCAGGATGAATCAAAGCAGAAGAGAAAGGCAGAGATGAGAAGGGAGGATGAAGAGGTGTAACAGGTTTGGAGTCAGCAGGGGTGTGCAGGGAGGCACTGCATGTCAGCCATCCCAGAATGGGGACTTGCAGAGGCTCACCCCAACCTTTCCGTGCTGGGTGGTGGGTGATGGCCCCAGGGCCACTCCGAGTTACAGCCTCACACAAAAAAGGGTCGCTCAAGTGATGTGGGAAGCTGGGCTTGAGTTGCTGGGGCTTGGCTGTGAGCTGAGCGTGAGGAACACTGAGAAATTCCTGAGCACCTGCTGGGGAAGGGCTGGTGTCTCACTGCACCTGGTGCTCAGGAGAGTCACGGTACCACTCAGCCCCAATGCATTTGGGGAGAGCAGTGAGGGAGAGGAGGGCATGAAGAAATGTCCCAACTTTATGCACAATATTTCCCACTGCCAGCAGGAAGCCAGCTGCTTTTCCAATCAGTGGGTATCAATAGTCAGAGGTAGCTAATGCCCAGGGCTCCTGCCTTTTGAATGCCCCTCTGGAGCTTGGCTCCTAGGGTGGTACATCAAAGAGAAACATCCAGCAGCAGCTTGTACTGGCCTAAGATACTAATTCTCATTTCATTGCTAAAGAAACCTACTTCATACCTACACCATCACAACCTTGGAAGAAAATTGATATTTATATACTAGTGACTTTAAAGTGCAAATAGAATAAATCTAGTACCAATGAATCAGTTTGACATTTGTGTTGGTGACACAGTTCTATTTTTGACTTCACAGAACCACAGAATCATTTAGGTTGGAAAATATCATTATCAAGTTCAACTCTTGCTTCCCATTGTACATGGATCACAATTCCAGTTCCTGCTTGCATTGTCTTCTGCCTGCAGTTAGATAAGTGTTGCAGAGTAAGCATTTAATTCATTTTGATCAAAGTCTGCACCTTGTATCTTCAATCAAAGTGAAAGTACTTATCCAGATGCAGTGTTCAGTAATCAGTAGGGATAATGCACAAGCAATCCATCAGTGCTTGAAGCTGTTCTCTATGAGCCCTTTCATGGCCCTAAATTGTTTTTCATAGGCAGAATTGATGCATTACATTTTGCCCCCAACTTTTCTAAAAAATAATGGAGTCATTTCTGGAATTATTCCAATATACCAGACTCTGTACCTAGTTCTGAATCAAGGTTGTATTGTATAGTTATGGTTCTAATATTCTGCTATCACATAAAACAACCTCTGCATCCTCTCTGTAGCCTTGGTGGGAGACAAATGCACCCCCTTCTGTCCAAGGTTCTGCATGCACTGACACACGCCAGAGCTCAGCTGCAAGGGCTGTCATAGCTCAGCTCACCCCTTACATTGCAGTGGGTTTTTACATTGAAAACCCACTGAAGGGGAAAAAGTGCAGAACTGTACATTCTGTATACCTCTGTGAGCAGGAGAAGTTAGGTGAGGACTTCTCCCTTCCCTGCCAGTATGGCTATTAATTAACATAATGACTTAATGACTGGTCTCTTGAGAGCTATACATTGGGCAGGAGAGTGTTGTTTAGCTCCCAACTGGACTGAATAACAAAAGGGCTGGCAAAAACCGCCTTTATGGCAAACACCGATTTGTCAAAAAAAACCCCCAAAAACTAACCAGATGTTCCACATATAAGAAGCCTGCCATATGAGAAATGGCTTAGAGAACTGGGTTTGCTCAGCCTTGAGAAAAGAAGGCTTAGAGGCAACCTTGTCACCATGTTCCAATATTTACAGGGTGGTTCCAAAGAGGATAGACTCCCCTTTTACAAAAGGTGCATGGAACACAAGGAATAATGGGTACAAATTTCTACCCTGGAAATTCTGACTGAACACAAGAGGACAAATTTTCACAATGAGAACAATAAGCCATAGGAATAATCTCACCCGGGAAGTGGTGGATTTCCCAGTGCTGGGCACTTTTAAGATTCGCCTGGACAGGATGCTTGGCCATGTGGCCTAGATTGTGCTAACGCTGAGAAAGGTTGGACCTGACAATTCTTGAGGTCCCTATCCTATAATTCTAGGATTTCATCTCCATTTTAGAGCTTTAACAATTTAGATATAGATGTACTTCATTCTGTGGGACTCTGCTTTATGTGTGGAGGACTGGGTTCATATACACACAGAAATATATGCACACATATGCACGTTTGCCAGAGTGCACATTAATCTCACATGGATTATTTGGCTCAGCCCTGGCATGCAGGACTACCTACATGGAGATCCTAGTGCTAGATCCTGCAGCTTCTGCTCTGTTCTCAGGACCAGACAACTCATGATCTCTCAGCTCTAAGCAGTGGGTAACAAGATATGGCTTCTCCATGATGAGACAGGGAATATTCTGCCATCTGACTGGAGAGATTTCCCACTGCCCTGTCCTGTAATGTGTGGAACTAGAGCAGATAATTGCTCCATTTTGCAAATAACGTAGCTGAAACCATTAAATAATTTATCTCGTTATTTTCTGTAGTGTTTTCCCTTTTCTGTGGGTAGTAGTTGTAAATCATAATAATGTACAAGCCAAAAACAGATTTGCAAAATTCTTGAATTATCCAGGGATGAAAACCCAGCTCTCTGCTCAGTTTCTTTGCTGGACTCATGTGCTGGTCAGTTTTAATCAGCATAAATAATCAGACCCTGCAAGCATACAGAACATGCCTATAACATTTCAGGTGGATAAATCCGTCTTGTCCTGTCCTTCATCTATTATAAATTTAACAAAAGAATGGAATAATAAATTTAATTAGATTTCCTTCATTAAATAAATCCAAGCCAAACTGTGAACAGCAACAAAAAGTCACTAAGTGGCTTTTTGGGCCTGTATTTTTGCAGAGCTGGAAGTTTCTGCAAAAATTCATAAATGTACTGCATCTTTTGAGTTTATTTGCCATAGCTTGGTACTAGCAACTAGCAAACTGATACTGGTTTTTGCAGCCAGATATGAATCTGTGTGTCTAAAGGGTTTGTTTACTTGCACTTACAATTCTGAAACTTGTATGCACATGCTGGCAGATGTACATGTGTGTGCACGAGTATGTAAACTGTTGTGCTCACATAAAGCACAGCCCTAAAAAATACAAGTGTATCTACATCCAAATGCATAAAACTCCAATCTTCTTTATAGAAATACTCTAAACAGCCTCAGTAATCTAAA
This sequence comes from Rhagologus leucostigma, assembly GCA_013397725.1. Lineage (NCBI taxonomy): Eukaryota > Metazoa > Chordata > Aves > Passeriformes > Rhagologus > Rhagologus leucostigma. Next base: position 1,052,806 of record VZTD01001345.1, on the reverse strand, counting down.
TCATGAAAATAGGTTTCACCAAAGTCAATATAAAGAGGGAACTATTTTATTACCCTTCACTGCGCATTTTAAGTAACAGATGAATCAGAGCAGACTTTGCAATTATAATTCTTTGATCTTTTACTTTAAAACAAGTGATGACAGCTGAAGGAAGGATCTCATGACATGTGCATTAATAGTGCGTTATGGACAGCATGAAACATGAAATAAGAAAAGCATTAAAACAAAAGTGTTAAGTTTTTAAAACTGTTATAAGAAGACGGATCATTACTTGGGGAAAGCCCTCTGTTCTGCAGTTCTGTGCTGCAGGATCCATCAGCTCTGGCTAGAGGGATGCCTTACCTAACAGCTGCAAGATATTTATCCCCATAACACAGCACAGCCCTGATCCATGTTCCCTGCAGTTCTCTGCAGTCTGCTGCATTTTCCAGTAGATCCCTGGTTCCTTTGCTGGCATTACTAACAAGAGTGGAATAACTTTTCTGGGAGATGAAGCTGATACGTGGTTCTTTGGGTGGCCCTCCCTCCCTCTCTTGGATGAACTTTTCTCCTGGTTTATCTGCAACAGAGAAAGACTTGCTACCCACATGCCTTGTAGTGCACTGTAGACAGGCCTTTTATAGAAAGCTTAAGGACTGGAAGACACCTGTCTTTTGGTATGAAAACAAACACTTTCACCCAGTAATTCGGTAGCCTTGGATATGTGGCCTCTTATACTTCTCTACCATCTGGAATAAAACAAAAGTCTATTTATTCTCTTGCCTCAAACTCAGATAAACTCTTGTTAAATAAAATGTCTTTCCGGTGACCTCATCCAATTAGTGCATCATATTTAGGGGGAAATGGGATGTGAAGGAAATTGCTGTTAATTTTGAAACAAAATTAAATGCACTTTAAATCTTCTAGTAATATCTGGGAATTTTTTCAATGTGTGACCCAAGAGTTAAAAATGCAATTCCCATAGAGACTTTTTTCTTTCCCCTGAACTGTGCATGCACAATCTGCTGCCTGCTGCAGGAAACCAGTAGGAACAGACAAGGTGCTGTACACTTCAGACTGGGCTGTCATTATCTTATTTCCTATGCCATCAAGCAGTGGTTTGGGTAAGGTGGAATTCGAGATATCTGTACACGACACTGTGTACTTTTGAGAGAAGGAAATGCAAAGCACGCAAAGATCACTGGTTTTTTTACTAACTACTTATCTAAGAGTTCAGGGAGAATGTGAGGAAGCGATTGATATAAACTGGCAAGCTGAGTGTGAAACAATGAAGCTGAATGTGAACAAGGGTATTTTATCTGATTGTCAAGAACATTCACAACACAGTGCGATCTCTTTGGTAAGCAAATCATGAAACTACTAATCAAGGAGTATCCCTAATGGCAAAGGGATAAATAACTGCATAATGACAGTATTTATCTAAGAAATTAGACTCTTTCAAATTCTACAAAGCAATCACATATCAGAAACTCTTAGATGTATCATAAGTGACAATAAACATAAAAATCCATCTTTAACTGAACAAAAAAAAAGTCCAGAAGAAATATGTCTCTAATGGCCTCTGTCTCCATGAATAAATAATTGTTTTGTTCTTAATGTGGACAGGATTGAGATTCCTCCAGTCATCCACTGTATTGCAGATTTTTTTCTTTAATCATCCAGAAGAAACCATCAATCTACTATCACAACCTGCTCACCATTTTCTCAAGCCAACAAAGTTAGGAGGCTGGAATGAACACAAGATTATGCCCTTTCCAATCAGCATTTATTGTTATACTTTCCTGGTTCTTCAGAAAATAAAAAGGATTTAAAAACATTGACTGTTTAAACCAAGAAAGATTTATGGGCACCTTTTTGTTTTAGAAACAAATCATTTTTACATCTGGCATTCACTGAAAGACATATATTTGTCTTAACATATCAAGACGTCATTTTACAGTTGATATTTTCTTTTTAATTTATTCTGTGGAGGCATTCAAAACTTCCTAAGCATTTTCAAAGCACACAGTGGTTACTGTAGAATAACAGAAGTCTAAGAATAGCAGATGAGCAGAAGGGCCCAGCTGAGAAGGAGAAACAGGCTAGAACTTTGTTCTTGAAATTGTTTTCACAGTGCCCTGGTGCCATTCTGTCAGCCCTTTGCTGTGGCCTGTCTTTTGCAGCTGATTCACGTTGCTGTAGCAGTTCTGGCTTTGGCTACTGTTTCCAGCACCATGGCAATCTGTTCTATTCCAACTTAAGCAAAGCAGCCTCTCTCCAGTATGCTGTTCCCATTACATCCTTCTGGAAATATTTCTCCCCTCAGCATGCACATCCTTTTTTGGAGCTGCTCTTGACACTACAGAGGAAGTCTCTAGCACTCACATGGTCAGAGTCTTCCAACCCACACAGCGTGCTGCTGGGTGCCCCCATGGTCCAGGCCTGCGGGCACCTCTTCCTGCAAACACCTGGGCTGGTGGGAGCCACTTGAGAACCTGACAGGGATGGCAGCACTACTTTGGACACCTGTAAAAGCCACTCTAATGCAAGCTGCCTTTTGTAAGGCAAGCTTCTTCCCATTCCCATCATCTTTTTGTCTGCTCTGCAGCAGGTCACATTATGCTGCAAATGAACCTGAGATTGTTTCCAATCACCTCCATCCCTCCCTGAATCTGTCTCTCTATTCCATGAGCATCCGTGCTGGCACAGAGCGGGATGAAATTTTGTCCTCAGTGATGTGGAGGAGAATAAGCCCTTTTTTCAGTTGACTTAAGTGGGTTTTGTGACTGTATCCTGAGCTGGGCAGCACAGCTGGCCTGTCTTCTTATACTGTTCTCATTTTTGGACTCTCTTGGAAGTTATCCTCCTCCATGCATACCATCCAAGTCCTCTTTTTCACTACACCATGTAGATATCCAGATTGTGTCATGCATCCAGGATAGCAGAAGGTCAGGAGAAAGTGCCTGAGGAGACACATGAACACTCCTGTGTTCCTCGTCATTCCTTCAGGCAGCTCTCCAGAAGTATGCGATCATGTTGTGACTGCAGTCTTTATTCACTACATTTCAAAGAACAGCTTTTATAAACAGAAGAGAATTTTCGGTTCTGCTGAACCATTTACACTAAAGGAAACCACAAGTATGAGTTATATATATTTTTTTTTGTAACTCACCACTTAGGTCACAGCAAATGTATTTCCAGTCCTTGATCAGATATTCTAGCCTTTCCAGAGAAATAAAGAAAGGAGAAGCTTTGTAGTAAGAGCTTTAGTAGAGATATGCAAACTTTTCATGTCCTTTCCTTGCCAGACCCTTTTCCGTTTTAAATTAGTGAGATTCATTCTTATCAAACAAAAAAGTGAGGACTGTCGTGTCATATATTGTCTTTTTTACATCTAAATGACTGATGTTCTAGTAAAATTTTTCTGTCTCATTTCCGTTGAGACATTGTGGTCTTAGACGTGTGACAAGGCTGAACAAACTCATCGGAATCACAGACACAATAATTTGTTCATGAATGAAAACTTCTCTACAGATACTTGTGTAAACTAACAGTAAGCACACAAATATTTGCAGGAAAAAATAAACAAAAAAAATTAGGCAATAAAGTTAGGGCAAGGGGTAAGTTGAATTTATTGGCTGTTATGTTTCTATAGAGAGAGAGAGAAATGTTTGAAATAATCAAAGTAAATATTTCTGTTCCATGGTTTGAGTAAATATCACCAAAAGGACAGGTTTGTTCTAGTTCCATTTGTGCAACTTACCTTTGAAAGAGACAGTTGCCTAATTTGCTTTTCCAAAAGAATATATCATAGAATAATAGAATGGTTTGTTTTAGAAGGGACCTTAAAGACCACGTAGTTCCACCTTCCACTAAACCAGGTTGCTCAGGGCCCCATCCAACCTGCCCTTGAACACTTCCAGGGATGGGACATCCACAACTTCTCTAGGCAACCTGTTTCAGTGCCTCACTACCTTTGTTTCCTAATAGGAAAAATTTCTTCCTAATATCTATTCTAAACTGACCCTTTTTCAGTTTAAAGCCATGACCCCTTGTCCTATCACAAAATCCCCTTGTGAAAATTTCCTCTCCAGCTTTCTTGCAGGCCCCTTTAGGTGCTGGAAAGCTTCTCTAAGGTCTAACTGGAGCCTTCTCTTCTCCAAGATGAACCTCAACTTCACGGCTGTCATCTGGACCCACTCCAACAAGTCCATGTCTTCCTTATGTTGGGAGCCCCAGAGTTGGATGCAGTACTCCACGTTGGGTCTCAGAAGCGCAGAGACACCACCTTAGGGTGGGATATATAAATGGTATCTACTTGCTTTAGGAGAAAGGATGTTGCTAGGCTGCTGTGAGTATTATAAAAGCCTTTTGGTTTTCCTTCCTGGTTGGTAGAGGAACATGGTACTACCAAGTTAATCATCATTATTTATATTGTTAGCTGTTTTCTTTCTATATAGAGCATGTGGGAAATAGTGGGGACAAAAATGCGTCTTAAACTTTCCTTTAACTGAAGCAGAACATACTTGGCTTTGAAGGCCTTTTTCAGTTACTGAATATCAGCCATGTTAAGTGTCCGTGAAAAGATTTCACCACAGAGCAGACAGAATCCAGTATATACTACATCATGTATCAGTGTCAGATGATGTCTTTTTTCCTAATTTTTCCTTGAAAAAATATGTGTCTTAGTTTGAAAGACAGGTGTCTACTAAGGAAGGCAGGAGCCTCCCTTGGAACAGAAAATGCAACCCCTTCCCTCTGAATTATTATAAATTTGAAATTGAGGAGCTTTCAGGCAAAGATATGAGGAAATAGGAATAACAGTTCTTTTACTAATATATATATATATAGCAATAATACAAAAACACCGGTTTAACCTGACAGAGTCAGGATATAACCTGACACCCTGCTGGGCGGGGTGGTGGTAGCAGTCCGGTTAGGTTATAGCTGCAGTTCTCTTTGAAGTGGTTCTGTTGAAGCGGTGATCTTGTAGAAAAAAGTCTGGTCCTCCTCAGAAAGCCCAGTGGAGGTTGTGTAGCTCTTGTCCTCTGGGAATCCAGTGGAAAAAAGGCTGCCTATGCTGTTCCAAACCCCAGATTATATCCAGGTGGGAATGCTTTGGCTCCTTCCCCCTGGGCGGAGCATCTCACAATGGGATGGTGAGTCACAGGGCCAGGCACTGATGGGCCCATTAACAGGAGATAGTCCAGGAGCGAGTTATCTATGAGTCATGAGGCAAGGCATTGTTGGGCCCATTAACAGGAGATAGTCCGGAGGGAGGAGGCAGGGAACGTTGCTACACCTGGTTTCAACAGCTCATGAGGATGGTAATAGAATACACTGTAATCCAGGACAATATGATACCTGTAAACAGTATTTTAAGAAAGCAGTCATTTCTATGTCAACTTTTAGAATAATGTTTGCTGTTCTTTTTTCTGTATTCTCACTTTTTTTTCTCTTCTGAAACCATGGAAAACGATTTGCTCCATAGACACTGTCCTATTCCATTTGACAAACATTGATTTCTTTTCACCCATGTTTTGAACAGAGCCAAAACTGGCATGGCTTGTTGTGTTTAATAGGAACAAAATCATCAGCTTCATTACCACCTAGTCCTGTCATGACAAAACATGCTCATTTCTGTATAGCGCTGTCCACAGATGTCAGTGCAGAACTGGGAATAATAGTTGTTTATTTCCTTCCGTACACTCAGACAACTGGAAAAAAAATTGGATTTTTTCAGAGAAACCTGAGAATAGGAACGAACAGCCTTCTCCAAAACAAATTATTGAAAAGATGCTTTGTGACTTTATTAGGCCTTGGGTCGTGTCCTATTCTTGGCAGATGTAAGTATTAATAATAATCTCAATGTCTTTTTTAAAACATATAGCATTTAGAGATTACATATTTGGGCTTACACTTTTGCATTCAGTAAATCTGAAGTCCGTGTTAGTTTTTACAGCAATAAACTGTGGGTACAACAGCATAGGACAGAGTCTAACACTTCTTCCTTAATGTGCTACTGGATTTGCACCCTGTTCTTCCTTATGTCTGGAAGGAACAAGAAGAGATGCAATGAAATCAGTGTTCATATTGCAGGGCTATAGCTGGGTTAGTGATAGCAGAATTTCATCAACATTTGTTATTCTAGTAAGGAGAGGAGCTGGATGAAGTGGATGCATACAAAGGTTAGGAATTTCGTGAAGGCTGGTCTCCAGCACAGATCATTAACAGAGGAGGAGCTCAGTTGGATAAGGAGGGTGGGACACAGCTGTGCAGAGCCTTGAATGCAGAGGCACAAAGCTGCTGCTTTAGCCAGGCAGCTCCTAAAGAGGAGGTGCAGTATGAAAAGGTCACAGCAAACTTAACCCCTAAATAAACTGGGAGGATGGAATATCTCTCCAGAGGTCTCCAGAGCTGACTACATCTCCACATTTAGTGTTCAGGGAGCCAGGGAGGACTGTTCCACTAAGTGCTTAGAATTAAAAGAACAGGTTAAAACTCAAAGTTCTAGAAAACTGATCCCAAAATATCCCCATACCTCCCTAGATTTCCTAGTCCATTTTTATGACATTCAGCAGTCTTATGGGGAAATAGAGCTAATCATGTTCATAAATGCCCATTGGATGAAACTGGAGTCATTGGATGAATTTTTGTTGGTTTTGGTTTTTTCTTTTGGAAAAAGGTTCATTTTACATAATCAAAAATTTTGGAGAGAGAATTAATGCAATGGTTCCCTAGCCACTGGCCTGGAAGCCTCAGCAATGTGCAGCCAGACAGTAATCCTTCCGTGGAAAATGTTCCATTTCTTTAATTTTTCACCCTCAGTTAAAAGCCTTCTTTTCCTGCTGTGAAAGTTGTAGTGGGAACAGACATCTTATTTTCTGCAAAATACTGTTGCGTGTTATTGTTAATATTTATGATGGTTACAGCATATCAGGCAAGTGGCCTCGTGATGAACACTAGCTTTTTATAGTACTTTGACCTTCTCTAGACTGGACAAACATTTTTACTCTTGATCTCCCAGTCACTTAGAAGATCAGGACACAGATAATTTGGAAGAATTAAGGAGCTCAAGATTTTTACAATGTTGCCCCTATCCTATTGATTAGTTCTGTTTCATCCCCATAATATAGTTAGTGCAGCTAGCAAACATAGAGAAATTGCTCTTTCCTTTCAAGAGGAATGTCAAAACAATAAATAGATTAGTCATGCCAACAGCATTGATTTGTGACAGCCCTGATGTATGCAATTGTTTGGGATTCAAACATTTATCAGTGGGAGAAAGAGCCACTATTTTTATTTGCTGCACTGAGCCTTGCTGGGAGAAAATGCTATTAGGCATCTCAAAATTCTCTGCATAGTGGCAGGCTTTTAAATGCAATGAGATATCTGCAGTACGTTTCCATATTAATCAATAAAATGAAAGGCAAAAATCAATTTTGTCTGTGCAACTGTGTGTGACACCTCCCTAAGAGCTGCTCCATTGGGATGGATTCATGCCAGCAAAGATGGTCATAAGGTTGATTGTTTATTTATGGCAAGGAAAGGCATAAAGTCATCTTACTGACAAAGTAGCAGGAAAGATGTAACTTATAGGATGTCTATTCAAAAACCTGGCACTGGTACCTGGGAAGTATGTATTTTAGAGCTTTATAGCAACTGTGGCTTCCTGCATGAAAGAGGGGCAAGGATTTTCTTTGATTCAGAGGAAATAAAGGTTGAATTTACCAAAGAAACTGAGGATCATCCAGTTATTCTCTGAAAAGATGACAACACTAAGGAATTTGCCATATATACTTGGAATTAGCAAAGTATCATTATTGTAACATTAAGAAATTAATAAAATGTGATCCTCTAGTTTCATATTCTACATCTCCTTTCCTGTACTGGAATAAGCACTGAACCTTAAGACACCCCCATGTCACTTGCAGTTTGGCTTGCCACTGTTGCATCCTCCGGTAATTCTTCTAATTCAGGATTGTATGGTGTTAGATTATGGTTTGTGTCATATTTTAAAGCTTTCATTTATCATTTCTTCTGCAGTGCACTATCCATGATGTTATTTCACTGTAGATTTATTCGTAACTATAAACCGATTTTCTTTGGTGCTCTTTTCCTTCTCTAGTTATTCCAAATATTCAGTGTGAAGTTTTCTGATGATTGCTAAGCCAACATTATGGTAGCATGAACTGAAAAGCTTGGTTTTGAGTGGCAATGGTCATCTCAAAACCTTTCATTGCCTGAAAGATATTAGGATTTTTTTTTTCTTATACTCATCACTTGATTCCATTTTATTGCTCAGTCATTCAGTATCATGAGGTTCTTCTCAGATTTTCTAGGTCAGTCTTCATATTTACTCTCCTGAACAGGAACACTGATGTCCATTTTCACCTTACTATTTACTCCCAATCCCAGTTTATGAAAACAACAGGGAAGTCTTGGGATAGGGTCCTGTGGAGTCTGTTAAAAATGTCTCTGGATAAAAATTTATCTCCGATATTCTCATCATCTAGGTGGGCATCCACTGGACCCTTTTAACCCCAAGAATGGCTAAAAATTCATTGATAAGGCAGCACTGAAGACATATCTAGTGGTAGACAGAGACTATGAAACAGAAAAAATTACTCACAGAAAATAAAAAAATAGAATGATGACCAATGTCCTTCCATAAGGCAGTAAAGTGCCAATAAGGACGTCAGTCTGCTAGGTTTAAACTCTTTTTTCTCAAAAGAAGACAATAAAGTCATAGATATCACCACAGTTAGTAGCAGAAAAATTATGAACAGTGGAGAGAAACCTTTTACAAGAGCATGTAGTGGCAGGACAAGGGGAAGTGGCTTCAAACTGAGAGAAAGTAGGTTTACATTAGATATTAGGAAAAAATTCTTTACTGTGAGGGTGGTAAGGCACTGTAACAGGTTGCCCAAAGAAATGGGAGATGCCCCATCCCTGGAAGTGTTCAAGGCCAGGCTGAATGGGACTCTGAGCAACCTGGTCAAGTGAAAGATGTCCCTGCCCATGGCAGGGGGTTGGAACTTGATTACTTTTTAAGGTGTCTTCCAATCCAGGGCATGCTATGATAAGATTCTAAGATAAGATTCTATGCTATGTGTAGATTAGATGCTGCTAAAGGGTGAACTTATTCTTGAAATAACTAAAAGTTTTTGAAACAAACTTCTTATAAAAGTAAAATATGTGTCAATTTTCCAGAAGAGACAATGAACAGGTCATTAATTATGTGTTAAAAAAATGTACCATAAATTCTGTCAAGGTTGGAAAAAGTTCTACTGCACAAAATTTAGAATTATAAGTACGGAAGAAAATAAGAAACAGTGTAGAAATTATATTCACCGTAAATTCTGAATATGAGGAGGCATTTGAAAAATGTGTCAGGACTGACACGGGAAATATGAATTATAAATCAGTTGTGATGAAGGGGATAAGGAAATCAAATACATCAAGGGAATCAAGGAAGTTTTCTGAGTCAGACATATGGAACAAAAAGGACCTCTGCAAAACAACAGTAATGAGATCCAAGTCTAAAAGTTTAATTAGTTCTAGGCACCACTGTACTAGAGAGCGCTTTTAAAGGAAATAAAGAAAACAGGAAAAGACCTGAGGAAATCACTTATGACAACAGAATAAGAAAATTAACATGGGAAGTATGACCAAGCAAAACTAAAAGACATGATAAATGTATACATATATCTGAGGGATGTAAAAAACAAGAAATAATGGAACTGTTTAAGATTATATGAAGTAGCTTATTAGAAATAGTTGAGTTAAATTAAGCAGCAGAAAAAATACACCACACAGCTGGAAAAATATTCTGATAGTGATGTACAGCAGACAGTGAAATAGCTTTCATAAAAAAAGTCAAAAGAATGTAGCAAAGCTATTTTAAAATTTTTCTGCACAGATCTCTAGGGAGTTTATATCATGGCTGTAACTCTGCATGGGCATTGGAATGGCTGAAAAGATCTTTGAGGTTCTAACGTCTTTGACTGTATAAAGATAATACAAACTATACACCCAGGAGATTTTTACTAAGGATACATTTAAATGTAATGGGAAATTTCAGGCTATGATTTGTTCTTTTCAACCATTTCAGCCTATCTCATCAGGAAAGACTCAGAAAAACGGACTTTTTTCAGTGTTCCAAACTCCACCTATCTTAAAAGAATTATGCGCACTATTCTATGTTAATACAAATTTAAATTAACTACGGCAAGTAGCATACAGGCGTGCATCAATGGGGGTTCTTTTATTTACTAACATTTCCTGTGACTGACAATAAGACCATTTAAACATCTCCTAGCATATGGAAAAAGCAACAAGACAATGATTTTAGAAATGTCTTATGTTTTATTAATTGATGCATGTCAAACGTTCAGAGAGAATCCTCAGCATTTAGCAATAACGTTAGATAAAAGTCCAGTTCAGAAGAATGTCTGGCATTCAGCTACTATAGGTAGCGGAAGAATTAAGAATAGTAGACAAGGATTACCATTTTTCCTAGTCTTTGCTATTTTCTTTTTGCGTACATGGACAAAAATAAGACATGATCTAATAACAGTGTACTAAATTATTTAGAATTCCTCAAAGTTATAGAAAGACATAGAATAAAAATAATTTTTATACTGCCATTTTTTTCAACACATAGAAGAAAAATGTATGCTATGTGAAATACTCAAAAAAAATCTAGTGAAACTGCAGTTCACCCAACAAAACTCATTTTGTTTCTATCAGATGCAAAAACATGACAATTCCTTGTCAATAGCTTTTTATACATATATCATAATTTCTTGAGCTGCTCTACCTAAGAGACAGTTAGATACAAACCCAACATCAGTAATAAAAAATTATTTTCGTTTATTGATACTGTTGACAATTATTTTTTTCCTTTTTATTTTGAGGGAAGAGTAAGTGATACTGTCATGAACCAACATGGCTACATAGCTGATAAGAAATATCAAAAACCACATTTTAATTCTTAAATCTGTACATTCTTATAACTGAAACATAGATAATAAAAAACTAGGTCTGATTATCTACACTCATTTTTAAAGTTTCCCTCTTAATTAGTTGATACCTGGCAGGGACAATTCTGGATTCCAGTCCCTCCTGAAAGAACTTGTGACATAATTTAATTACATCATCCTTCAGACATCAGCTCTTCAAGCATAAGCCAGAAAATCGGATTCACCCCTGCTTAACTATGTGCCTTATATGCCAATCTTTCTGTCCAGAATAGCTAAGTATTCCATAGAAATAATATAATAATATAATATTCCATAGCTATTGAGTACTTCAGAATAGTACTTTAGAAAGTGGTTAAGGTGTTTTTCCAGCAGCTAAAATTTTGAGCCTGCTCACAGCCGGAAAAGAAATTGAAATGGAGTTTTCCATGTCTTGGTTGTACTCTGTAAAGTTAGGCACCTTCAGGAGTGCATCCTTCTGCGCTACTCCTTTGAAGAACTTCATGCTCAAGGACGATGTGCAGAAATGGTAAGCTCAGAAGGGATAAGAGGGTGAATGGATCCCTGTCAGACTGCCCCTGCAGCAGTTCATTTGGGAGCTGTGTGCAGACCCCTTTACTCACACAAGCACACACATCTTGAACCAACTCCCTTGAACCATAGCCTGGATCTCAAGACCATCCAGACTTTGCACATAGACTAAACCAAGTGTCCAGCAGAAACCTCAGGTCTTTCCTGTTGCTGGTCTCCTACTCACAGGGTCATTGGCTTGAAGCTTGCTAGCAGCGCATTACACACACACACACAGAGAGAATACTCTGCACAACCATGCTATGATTCTCAACCAGAAAATAGTTAAGAAAAGAGTTTAATAAGGATACAGAGCAGACTCCAGTGATCAGGCAGCTGACAAGTTGGCTTACCAGCGGTTTTTCCGGATGGCCTCTTTCATATGCCCTCTTCCACCTATTTTCCCATGCTTGTTCCTTAGCTCACCTTAATCCATCTTTTCTTTGCCCTTGTTTCCTCCCATGTAAAAACCCACCCTAGACATGTTTTCCCCATTGCTCCCTGTTTTGTTCAGCTGCCTATGCTGATAATTTTTACCTCCAGAAAAATCTTACCCCACACCCAGCAGTTTCTCATGTTTTGCTCAGGCAAGGACTGACGTGTCATTTGCCTGCATATCTCCAGAGAGAAGCTTAACTGGTTATTGTTAACTGAATTTCCGAATAAAAATATTGAGATCCCCTTTACACAAGAGCAACATGAATTTTAAGAAACGTGCCTTCTCCCGTGAAACAAAAGAAAAGAAAAGAAAAGAAAAGAAACAGAAAACCAAAAAAACCAAACAAAACAGAAAAAGAACCAAAAAGCAACACAAAATAAAATAAAGCAGGATGTAGAAAATTATAATGTTATTATGCCACAGTATAAAGCGTATGTGGAGCTTAATGACACTCAGAGAGGAAATCTGTAATGTGTCACTTTAACCTCATCAGGATAGTTACATACACAGTTCTAATATGAATAAAAAATTGAAAAAGGGACTGTGGACCCTAAGGAAAACAACAGTTTTGGCATCACGATTGTGCCTTACTCTGATTTCCTGGGAAGAGTTCTTATCACCTCTTTTAAATGTGAGGTAGAGTTTTACTTTCCTCTTCTTGAAATTTTTTAGTAAATCACAATCTAGCAGTAAAAGTTTTGGCAGAGTATTACAAGGATGTATTTCCACTGATATTATATTTGTAAAAAGTCAATATGTACCCATATTTCACTTTTCAATTTTTAGTTTTTAATTTGTTTCATTAGTTTACCATCTAACGCTCTAAAGATTTTATGACCGCTATTTATATTTAGTGTCATGATGGAAAACTCACTGAGTTTTACCTACATGACCTAGTAAATACAATCCAGATTCCTGCCTCCCCTTGCCCTTGGTCAGAAGGTTGGGAAGCTACCAAATGATCCCTGCCTTGCAGCCCAGCATATCAACAGTTATATCCTTTTCCAAAACATCATTGCCACTCTCAAGGTCATAATCAACTGCAACAGGTGCTAAGCCTGTTTACAACTGTTTAATCTGCAATCCATGGACTTGTCCATACACAAATCCTTTGAAGTTTCACAAATAAAATTTACCCTTAGTTTCTTTCACTAGCAACTTTGGGAACAAGCACTTTGCATTTCTCCATAAATAAGTGTAAGACCACATACATAGAAGAAAAATAAAGAACTCCTAATAGGAAATTTAAGATAAGATCTTCCTCTTTTTTTTTTCCCAAAATAAAATATACCTTACAATTTTGTGAAGGACATGCAGTTTAGTATTTTATCATTCTTTGTTTCCATGAAGAAACAACATTTATAGACTTCAACCGTAGATTCTTTTTTGGATTCCCCTGGGGGAAGCTCAGCCACTGCTGGAATCTCACTGATAATTTTGAAGTAGAAGAGCAACAATGTGCATGAAAGGAAAAACTGATGTCACAGCCAAATTAACAGAGACCCTAAAAATGCCTTTCCTTATCAGCCTCCCAAGTTTTCCCTATCAGACTCTCCTTGCATTTTCCTGATGATAGAAAGGTGGCAAGAAAAAGGAGTCACTGATTGTTCTTACAAGAACTTCGTATTTCAGTCTAGTTTTGGGGGGGGTTGACTTGTCAGATGTCTCAGAAATCAGTGTCATTGTCCCTGCTCCTTTTATTTCAACCTGGAATTCACTAAGAACCTTTCTGGGAAACTGCTCTGGAAGAAATATAACAAAAACAGGAAGACATCGCTTTTGGTATCAAGATAAAAAGAGGGTGGCTTGATGCATTTCCAAGGAAACAGAGGCAGATTCTTGTCTATTTATACTGTTAGTCTCTCCATTACTTTGCCTGGAGATGCCTAGGGCTCATAAAGCATCTCCATATCTTGAAATTCACACCCAGTCTTCTGAATTTTTAAGTTATACAATAAAGCGCTTAGCATGATGACCAGTTTTCTCCTGTGCTTCTCATTAAAATGGCACCTATGAAACCTCAAAAAAAAAATACATAAAGTAAACCAAAAATTTCTTCAGGATCTCTTTCTTATATACTGCTTAAATTAAACAAGGTCCTTCCAAAAGCCACTGTCAAATACCTGCGGTATTTCTTGATATGGACGAGGGAATACAAAGCAGTTAAAGAGAGCTGCTGTGCTCAGCTAGCAGAGACATGTTGGGGTGCCCTGGACTACACCCTAGGCCTTCAGTAGACTTGGAGGGGGTTACTGCATCAGGAAGGTCCCCACTCCTGTTTTGAGCATCCAGGAGACGCCAAGAGCAGCAGCACTGACAGTGACCCTGGTGTGCCATATGCTCTGCACTTTCTCAGGACCATTTGGCAAGCCTATGTCCTCAAGCGAGCAATTAGTCATGTCTATTGTTTCCAAGTCCCTGACAAACCCACAGCACAAGAATGACTTACCTAAACCGAGTTCCTGATCCACTCACACCAGCTGGCAGCTAGATGCCAGCTTTTTGCCAAATGCTGTAGTATATGGAGAGGGAAGACTTACTGAACCTAAGCAAGCTGATTTGGAAAAATACAAAAGAGGAAAAATAAAGAACATATGTAATTAAACAATACAGTCCAAGTATATTAACAACATAAAAAACATGCAGTCGATTAACCAATCACTTTTCAGTTTTTTATAGCACAAACAATAAAGTTCCCAATATCTACTATTTGAGGTGACTGAGAAATTATTAAGCCCACTCAGATTCACACTGAAATAAACTAGGCATCTAGATTTTCTTAACCATTCTGAAATCTTTCCAGTTTCTCATATAAAAATATTCAAAATATTTTTAGGAAAAAAAAAAAGGAATTGGGACAACAGTATTTTGTTTGTTGATACATGATTATAGATTTGAAGAGCTACAGTCTGGTGAGGACCATTACAACATTTCAGCTGTCCTGTCATAAATCTCAGGTGCTTACATTTCATCTGATTTTACCTATATTCAACCTATATTCCATTTCTCTTAATTGCACAGGGTGGCTGGTATGTATATATTGTATGTGCTCATATGGAACTGTACAAGTGACTAGTAAGGTTTGTCACTGTAGTGAGAGTTAGTGTTGGCAAAAAAGAAAATTCAACCTGATGACCTGGGGAAATATTTTCCACGAGAGCAATTCACCTTAAACACTGTGCAGTGTTTCTTCCTAGAAATCAATGTTATGGATGAAAAATTCAGTCTTAATTTAAATCTGAGGCCTAACTCTAAAAAATTAGTAGATTCAAACTAGTTAAATACAGTAGTAAATTTGTTCCCAAGGGGCCTGAACACTCACAATAATAACACTGAACACTACCTTGTTCTTCCAGGCTTCTCTCAGTCTATGGCTGTCAGGTATCATCTGGATATCCTTGATTTAGTTAGGAACAGCATGATGGTTAGAGAAAGGGTAGAAGGAAGAGCTGAGTCAGACAGAGGCTAAAATCATTTTGGCATTCATAGAAGTGGCACTTGTTCATCCTCTTTTGCTAGACTGAGTTTCTAGTACTCCTACCAGACGGAGACAAGACTAACCCAGCAGCCTGGTCACTGCCAAGTCAGCCATGGCTCCACACAGCTGCTGAAACTGAAGTAAAAATGAGTCCTCAAACATTAATTTTCCATTTGTGCAAGAACTCATCTGAACTGTGCAATTGTCCAAGACTTCTAGTCTGAGCTGACCCCTAAAATGAGCCTTAACTGGAAGCACAGCTTATGTCAGCCTCAGAAATAATGTTGCTGGAGGAACCTGTTTTACTTCAGCCCTTCAAACATCTCTTGTCACAGCATTTAATCCATATCTTCCTCTTCAAATGTGTGCCTGTATAGGCCTCTACTTCAGCATTAGTCCTATCCCACACTCTAACCCCAAAACGAAAATACAAACTGCTGATATAAAGATGTACCTGTCATCAGTAAAGGTGTGGATATTTCAAATTATATTTTTCTCTTAGCCCATAGCTCCCTAGCCTTATCGTTAAGATCTAACTAAATAAAAGATCGCAAGGCTCTAGTGTCAAGTGTCACTTGGCTCATAGCCTCTCACTGCTTCAGGGCAGCTTCTCCACAGATTTAAGTTATGAATAGCTGCCTGCAGTGGTCCAGATTCATTCCAAGTCAGAGAAGGAGACAGAAATTAAAGAATATGGACAAGCAGGGTTTTACTGCTTGATTTTTCTCTCTTCTCTTATTTTCTTTTATTTTCTCTTATTTTCTTCCCTTCCTTTATATAGAGCAGCAGCATAAAGCTATAGCCCATGTGACTGAAACATAAACTTGACTCTAACTTGAACCCCAGCTCTTGAAACTGCCATCAGACCTATATCATACTATATCAAAGAAAGGAGCTCAACATAACAAAAAGCTCACCTTTGGCAGACAGGAATTACCTGCATTCCTCAGGCTTTGCCCCCTTCCTTAACAAAAACTAAGAGATATAGATACAGATATAGATTAGATATAGATATAGATATAGATATAGATATAGATATAGATATAGATATAGATATAGATATAGATATAGATATAGATATAGATGTAGATATAGATGTAGATGTAGATACAGATATAGATACAGATACAAATACAGATATAGATACAGATATAGATTAGATATAGATATAGATATATAGATAGATGTAGATGTAGATGTAGATATAGATGTATATATAACGACTAAGTCTATGGATAGGCTTAAGCTTCAGAAAATAGAAGCTGATGAGCTAAAGGATATCTTTTTAAAGATAGAAACTGTCTAAACCAGGAACAGATTTTTACTTTGCATCTCCTAGAGCTATTAATTTTGAAGTTGAAGGCACTTGGCTTGAGGAAAGGCTGTTCTTAAATTAAAACTGTGGCTCTTGTTCAGTTAAAGATGATGCGCTGTTCTGCCACATAGCTGAGATTTCACATCAAGATTTAATTCAGAGCTAGTGCCCCATGCCATCAGAAGAAACAGCAAGTAGACTCAAGCCACTACCCATTCTCACGAGAGATCTCCAGCAATTACCTATTTACTGAACTCTGCTTCAGCACAGAACATGTACTAGGCTTAGCACTAGACTTGTCCAACCTTCTAGTTGCCAAAATAAAGTGGACTCATACAAAGAGGCACCTGTCCTTACCTTAAAATGTAGTCTACTCCTACCAAAAAAACCAAACCAAACCAAACCAAACCAAAAAGACCCAAAATCCACCTTTTGGCTGTTTTATGCAGTAACCCTAATCTTAATCCTGGTCCTGAAGTAAACTACCAAAATCCAGCCACCAAGACCTCTGCCCTAACAATGCTTAGTACTGGTTATGGCACCTAGGATTTAGGCTGATCACATTGCTCACAAAGCACTAAAGCATAAGTGTTTTATACAAGTCATTCTGAACTTGTGATGAAGAAAATACTTCATAGGAGTCCACACTTACAAATTCTCTCTCTATTTTTTTTTCTGCATGTGGAAAAACTGCTAACTTATTGCAGTAATCTGTATGTCTGTGTATGTGTATATGTGTGTGTGTCTTTGTGTGTATGAAAACTGTTTCCTCTACCAGAGGTAGTTCCCCTTTTCACCATTTCCCACTGGAAAGCATATAAACTAAAGAATTTTAAAATAATGTGCAGGCAAAATAACACCTCTGCTTGAAACCAATTTCCTACCATCTCACCATTTTTCACAGGTAGTAACTGTGAAAGCTAAGTGCTATACACCTCACTCCAAATAACTGGCATTACACTCTTTCCAGCCTAAAAGTACTGTAGAGTATTAGATGTAAATTTACAAAAGTGTTTAGGTGCCAAGCAATTTCAGTTTCAGTGGGACTTTTAGGTATGCATTGACAGCATATAAACAACATAATGCAGTCTTCAGGCGAGGCTGTGCGTGGAAGTGTGTGTCTCAACTGCTAGGGTGAGACACCAGCCACTTCTTCCCATACCTCCGTGCACTTGTGCTTTTGTGGGGAAGGAGAAGGTAGCCATGCAGGCTGGAACAAAGCTCTGTGACTTGCAGCCAAGTGTGGAGCTGACAAGCACTGCTGTCACATCTATGGGGAGCTCCATGCCTTCTCCACACAGCTGCTGTGGGACTGGTGCTAACAACAGCAAAGCAGGCATAGGTCTATTTCAGAAGGAAGTCTGCTAGGGTACTTTATGGAGCTTAAGTCTGATGTATAAAGAAGAGAGCATGTGACGATTTTTGTTTATCATGTTAAAGTTACAAGCGTCATCTGCTTAAAGCTAATTAGTTGCTGAAAACTTTAACATAGGAGACAAGGATCAAATATGATCAAAGGTATACTGTAAATCCAGTTTATCATATGGCTATTGCCCCATGAATTGTGATAAATTTGTGTCTGTGTACAGACAAATATATCTGATGTATGGCAAAACCTTTTTTACTGCCATTAATTTCTGTTCAGTTGCTTGTTTTTTACTTGTTAATGAACATCAAAAGATAAAATTATTTTAGAGAGGGGCTCTAATGTAAATTAAGCAAACTTTTTTGTTTTACTCCAAAACATACAAAAAATATATGTTTCTGCATACAACTTAAAGCCATGTTTTGAAAATGTAGCAAGGCGAACATGGTTTATACCTATATACTATGGCAGAAATCCAATATTCATCTGCTGTTTATATTGCAAGAAAATGAGATCATTAAGGTCAGAAAGAAGAGCTGCTTTAATTATAACACCCTGATATATCATATCAAAGTTTTCATCATCTCACACAAACTCTAAGAACATACCCCAGGGATTCATTTCTATCATCCTGCTTTTTCTTGGGAAGGAGATTACATAAGTACACTCCAGACAACTGGTTGCTTTGAGAAGCTGAGTAAAATAATTTTACCCCAAGCTTGATAATGCTATGGCAACTAATATTAATGTAACTTTTACAGTCTTTATTCATTTTTTTGTGGTGGCAGCAGTAGGGGAAGATATTTTTGACAGCTGGGAAGCTGCCCTGCAGGCTTCACGGTGCTGCTGCCACACATCCCCCCAGACTCTGCTCAGGAGTGCTTGGTATCCACACCTACAGCTGGCAATGCTGGTCTGCCTGAGGTACCCAAAGGTATCCCTTCTTTAAGGGAATGGCTGCTTTGTGTTTTAACAGATGCTATGCTTCTGGTAGCGGAGAGATTAGAGGGACCATTCAACATTGAATCAGTCATGGATCCTATTGATGTCAAGATTTCTGAAGCCATCATGAACATGCAAGAAAACAGCATGCAGGTGTCAGCAAAGGTACTGTGTGAGTCGTGCCTTCTCTGTTGTTGAATGTCACAAGTGGGGGGAAAACGTCTCCACCAATTTTTCTGTCTAGACTTTAAGAGAGATTGTCCAGACCATCAGAAATTGCTTTTGCTTGTTCAACAGTTCACCAGACTGCCTTTTGAATTCTTCACCTAGTTAAACAAGCTTGAATTTTTCAAAAGGAAGTGGAAGGCAGAAAGCTACTATTTATTAAACTTCAAATTAATAGCTGCAAGAGAGTTAAGGAAAACAGAGAGTGCTGAAAATCAGCGGTAACTCTGCAAGTGATAGGCTGTGGAGTAGACTTGGTAACTTCCACTCGTGTCTCATCTGTGATTCTCCTTATTAACTTCCAAACACATTTTGATCTATCTAGGTCAGACTGAAGCACAATGTGTTTGAGGTGAATACACAAAATGTTCCTTTTAACCTCCTTTAATAGCCACTCTAGGGAAATACTACATCGGCTGGTCTCTGATTACCAGACCTCAGATTGATAGAGTTTTGTCTGGATTCTGACACAAAGATAAACTGAGATAATGATACCAGCTTCCTCCTTTCCATTTTTAATGTGTGTGTGTATACATAGATCACCACCACCTCCGAATCCCATGTTAATAAGATACTTCAAGTTCAGTAGCAGGTGCTGTTGAGCCAATAGTCAACAATTAATGGCTTTGCTTTAATATTCATCAGTGCACTGTGGCTGAAATTCTAAAGTCAACAGTTTGCCAAGTTCTGTGCATTAGGAGCTTCTATCTCCCGTTTAACTCCCAGCAGTCAGTTAGGTGCTGGCCAGACTGCCATATAAGTCAGTGATTTTCCGTTGCTTGGAAGGAAGATGCTGTACCTGGGAAAAAAAAGTGGGGACAAAAGGCAGGAGCCTGAGGTTTATATTCTTCCTACTAACCCAAAAGTAGATGCTTTTCATGGCCCCATTGCTGGAGGTTGCTAAGAGTTTCCTTCAATATGCCTTTTGCTTTCAATCTACATGATGTTCCTTGGATTTTAAAAGCAGTCTACCTCCTGCAGGATGAGACTTTATTCTGGCACCAGTGATCAAGGTGTTTAACAGCCAAGTTCTCTCCAATATTTTGGGAATTAAAGGCTAGCTTCAGTAAACTCAGCCCTTACCTCAAAAAAGAAACAAAAAATATTTTTACTTAAAACTCACCCAAGGCCCAGGTGTATTTTGTTTTCCTTTTTACTTGTTTGGTTTTCACAGTTTTTCCATTAGTTGGAAAGCTGCATCCCCTGCCAGAGTCCAGTGACATTTTGGCATGAACTCATCTCACAACTTGTTTGTAGCAGAGCAGACTGTTTCTCCTGTCCCTCAAAAATATTTTATTTGCTGTAAAGATTAATGCCATTTGCAATGCAAAAGTTTTTCCTCTAAGAGAAACCTTAGACAATATTTTTTTTAATCTTGCAGAACAGAAAAGAAATTATATCAGCAAAATTTATTTTATTATATTTTCACAGATAACAGAACTGTCTACGCTTGAGGGACCTTTGTATATTATTCTCCTGAAATGTGATTTCCTTGATCTCCTAGGTTGTAAACATCTTTTTTCATGTAACATGGAAATGCTTTACCCTTTGAAAAAAGGCAAAGGCTTTGGGTGTAGTGCTGTCCTCTTCTATGCCAGGTCAGATCTGTAGAGATGATATACAAGCAGACTTCGAATCCATCCTCTGTTGTCTAATTTTTCCCCCTTATACATAGTGACCACTTAGAGCTTCACTGGAAATGACAGATACCTCGCCAGATGTAATGGGGTGCATGGAATGCAATTGCAGACCTAATGTGGGAGAAAAACCACTCTCGTCAATTATTCTGAGATGCCACTCAGAAAGCTTCAAGCAGGGTGTTGAAATCATGATATTTTCTGTTTTCTCATTTTTCAGACAATTTTGTACCTTTTATTTGACCGTACCTGCTGAAAAATGTGGTGACTAGGAATCATAGGTATTTTTCCACAAGTCAGTCAGTGCCTTTTTAGAGTGGAAAAATGATGATGCACTAATAACGTTATGCCTGCAACACCCACACACACATAGATTATTTTTCACCACTGGCATGCAGCCTTTTCTACCTAAAAACTTGGTTGATGTCTGGGAGAAGACTCTATATACTGTATTCAGTAGAATTTTCAGCAATGTTATGTAATATTGTTTTTCTTTTAAAAGGAGTGGAAAAAATGAAAACAAAAAGCTTCTTTCTCAAGGAGCTCTCACTTTTTTCATCCTCTTTGTGGGCAGAAGACTCAGAGTTTATTTAACCCAAAATCCAGCACTCCTGTTTCAAATAATTATATAAAATTGCCCTATTCCAAAAGTCCAAGAAAAAGCCAATGACTTAACAATTAATCAGTGCAGACAGTCAAGGCTTATTGCTTGAGTTCACTTCTTGTCTTTCATTTCCTTAGAAGACACAAACCCTCTGTCTTCCTCTTTTGATGGCTCACATCAACATTGAGACAGAGAATTATAGAGATGCCACATGTACCTCTTCTACCTTTGTACTGCTGACCGAGGACATTCAGACTTAGACACACTCCAGTATCTCTCACTGCATGGAGCATCTCTGTTCTTAGGCCATTAACTTTTGTTGTTTGTGTGATGATTGTAGTTTACTCGTCTAGCGCAATTCACACTAACCATGTGCTAGTATAATGTTAAGATCCTCCAGTTCATGCTAAGGCTGCAATCTTTGTTTTCTTGGTATTTCTCAGCAGTTTCTATTCAGCACTGGCTGTTTAGGAAGTCTGACCTCAAATCTCTAGGCTTCTTGGCTGCTCGCCCTGCACAACTGTCATGTCCCTTAATGACAGCCACACAATGTCCTTATTTTGCCTCAGGGAAAGTCCCATACCTGACAGCTGTGACAGCTGGAGATGCTTGTCAAAAAGGAGCAATGGTATAGAAAGTCAGACCCCAAGGCCTGAGGCCTTTCTGCTGGAGGAATCTATGTGCTCTGAATATGCCCAAAGTTTCCCTTCTCCATGAGAAGACAAGGACTGAAGATCATCAAAACCAGTTTCCATAGATCTAACACCTGCATCTAACACCTGCAGCCATTGTTACAGAGTACCTTTCACAAACCAAACCACACAGAGCGCAAAACAATTAGCCTGGGCTGCCTGAGATGCCTCCCAAGACATCAATACCTTTTAAGAATAGGCTTTGCAATCTGGGTCTACCCAGACTAGAGTAGTGTTCCCTGAAGGTTTCCTCTGGCAGAAGTCGTGGTGCAATAGATTTACCTTGGATTTCTCCTTATAATATCTGAGACAGGCTATCCTATTTATTGAAATCTCTTTGTTATTCTCCAGTGACACCTTTTTTGTATTTGAACAATATAGTGCCAAACTCAGTGCTCAGCAACATGTTGATTATTTCTCAGGCAAAATTTTTACATTTTGTATATTGTTTCCCGAGGTTCAGCTCATATCCAAGACTTAGTCATAGCATCAATATACCTTATTCTCATTCTCATTCTCCCTGAGGTAATTCAGGTAGTCATATTCAGAGAGTCATAACACATAAATGCTCATTTCAATCTTGGCCAAAACAAATATGTTTTTGAGAGCCTTCATAATTTTCCCATAAGGCTGTCAGTACCATCACCTTTGATTCCTGCTTCAAGTCAAAAAGTAAATGCTACATCTGCTCCATTTTAAAAACATGAATGTTTACTAGAGATATCTGCAGAGATTGCTCATTCACAAGTGGAGGAAAACTCAAAAAAAGAGCATAAAAGATGTTATAACATGCATTTTTTTTCAAATTTGAGAAAATTCCTAATCTTGTTGCATCAGCATAATCATGTCTCCACTGCTGCTCAAAACACACCATATTGAACTGTTTTCTGCAACGATCTGGTCCTATAGAGGTATGTTTGACTGCTGTAAGAGTCATTTGGCTGCCACGAACAGATTTTTCCACTTTCGTATAGTCTGTCCCATAACTGAGTTTCCCCTTAGTAAGTCTTAAATCTGCTTTTATCTGAGTTGATGGATGTGCCATTTTAACCTATAAATATATGTTTCTTCTCAGCAATTACTTCAGCTAAATGGATGAATGAGCTCCATGACATAGCAGACTACCTATGCATTATTTATAAGGAGGATATCTTCACAGAACTACATCCAA
This sequence comes from Rhagologus leucostigma, assembly GCA_013397725.1. Taxonomy (NCBI): domain Eukaryota; kingdom Metazoa; phylum Chordata; class Aves; order Passeriformes; genus Rhagologus; species Rhagologus leucostigma. The sequence continues at coordinate 1,029,406 of VZTD01001345.1, read as the reverse complement.
GGTTCTTCTTAAAATAGTTCACAAGTTTCATGTTAAGAAAACCTCTTCATTTATCTGTGTTCTTTCCAGAGCTCTGTGCAGGAAAAATATAATGGCATTTCAGGTAAAAAAATCAATGCTATTCTATCTGAAGAGTCAATGGAGCAGAATCATATAGAGACACTCAACTGGAAACGCTGAGCACTAGCGCATGGCTAAATAGCAGTATGACCCAAGGCTTCACAGAGAACAAACTGTATCTTCCGCAAAAATTCAAAACTTCAGATTCTCCTGGGCAAAGGGCTCTTTTATCTACATCCTAGTCCTGAAGTAGATACTTCCATTTAGTCAGCTCAAGAGATATAATTCTTCACTGGCCGTGTTCATTTGTTCTCATGGCTTGGTTCATATCCCTGACCATAGAGATCTGGTCCATTTGAGCTTTAACTGCAGTTCAGTGGGGAATGGTTTCGTGTTAAGACAATCTTAAGAGGTATCTTGGATATTCCAGGACATCACAAACTACTGTAGATGCTGATGACAGAGAAACAGAAGGAAGCTTTTGATCTCCACTATCTTAGACGTTTAGCTTAAATGTAGACACATACATGATGACACCTAAATTTAGCTTTCCTAATTTCAAATGGAATCCATTTTCTAAATTCAGATGAAAGGGACTGCACCAGTTATATATAAAATGCAATTTTTTAGAGTGTGGATTTATGCTACCAATTCACAGCGTGTGTAATGAAACACCTGAATATTTTTCCAGAAATTGTTCAATATCTCTGAGTTGCACTGTAAAGAAAGTATTTCATGTGCTTCTTCTTAGGAAGCATTTGTTAATATCAGTTATCAGCTTTACATTTTGTGTTCTGTCACTTAATACCAGGATGCAAATTAAAAAATGTCTCTTTTGCACTCAAAATTTAGTTACTGAATATTGTATCCTTACTGCATTTCTGTTAGGTCATTTAAAAAGCAAGTTATTTCTTTTTCTGTGATGTAAATATTACTGTCTAGTTTCCATCTCTATTATTGTCTGACTGTATGTAAATTTGTTTGAATTAAACCACTTGCTGCAACTATTTGTATGAAGCTAAATGCCACAAAGTTGGGGTTTTTTTCAGTACATCATGAGAAAGATGAAATATAAATTATGTAGTCTTGCAGTTGCACCACGTGGTCATACAAGTATCCTAACAGCCACACACTGGGAAATTTAAGGAGAAGAGCCCTCACTTGCCTTTCTCCTGAGAATATAGTTGTATGTTTTGGATAATTGTCACTTGCTTTGTAAGCAAATACGTGGTTGCTTAATTGAGTAAATGGGGTTTCATAGATATCTAAATGAACAATTATGTTTTCAGCGCATAACTTATCTCGAGTCAGAAGAAATATAAGTAAACTTTTGTAAGGGTAATTCATGCTCTTAACATATAGATTTCACCCTTTAAAATGTACAGTATCCTACACAATCATGTATAAATCTTGAATATTAATCTTAGTTGAATTTTCTTCACAGGGGAAAAATAAGATTCTTTCCTGATAAAAGATTTAGAGCTTTACAAGCTAAAATAATTTTTCTTTGTTGATTAAATTAATTTATTGTCCAATAGTCCTCATGACTAGGGAGGCTTGAAATTCTTAAAACAGATATTCTCAAACCAGACCAAACAGTATTCCACTCATAAATTAAAAATCCCAATGGCCATACAACAGCTGACTTGCTGGACTTTGAGCCAATGCAGACCTGATGACTGGACATATATTTAGTATGAATCAGCTTCTTTCAGCAAATTTTGAATCATTTGGGGCCTCTAAATGAACATCAGGAAACCTAACCGAGAGCCAATTTAATGTACCCTGAAAGAAACAGAAGTTGCACCCTGGACATGGGCCACTGTTCCACAGGGTACAGTCCTTCAGGCACAGCCCGCTCCAATGAGGGTCCCTCACAGGGTCACAAGTCCTATCCGGAAACCTTCTCCAGCATGGGCTCCTCTCTCCATGGGTCTGCAGGTCCCTGCCAGCACCCACCTGCTCTGGTGTGGGTCTCTTCCACGGGCTGCAGGTGGATCTCTGTATCCCCACAGACCTCCACAAGCCACAGGGACACAGCTGCTTTACCACAATCTGTACCACGGGCTGCAGGGGAATCTCAGCTCTGGCGCCTGGAGCACCTCCTGCTCCTCCTTCTGCACTGACCTTGGTGTCTGCAGAGCTGTTCCTCTCACGTGTTCTCACTCAACTCTTCTCTGGCCCCAATTACATCTGCCTGTTTTTTCCTTCCCAATTATGTTATCACAGAAGCATTACTATCATTCCTGATTGGCTCCACCTTGACCAGCAGCGTGTCTGTCCTGGAGCCGGCTGGCACTGGCTCTGCCAGGCATGGGGGAAGCTTCTGGCTGCTTCTCACAGAAGCCACCCCTGTAGCAGCCCCACTATGAAAACCTGGCTACACGAACCCAACATAGTCACACAAAAAGGAGTAATTTGGTCCTACAATCAAAACACAGCATCTGCATAGTTTTCACCTCCACAAAGCTCATTCAAACAGTCTGTGTATAGCGTTAGAGTTTTGTATAATATATCTTACGAGAAATTCTAATTTCTTTTTTTTTTATGAATGGAGGCAAAATGTTGAAACAGCCAAAATACAATAGTCAGAAAACCAGAAGGGTGATTCCAAAACTATAAAAGTTGGTATGAAGGCAAACACTAGGATTCTACTTTATGAGAGCAGTTGAAAATTTTAACTCTGTGGATATTCTACCTCTTTTTGGATGTGCAGCTTGTGTGACAATGCCTCTGGGAAATATACTTGATATCCAGTAGTCAAAAGTGCCCTCTGTGTCCTTTAGTACCTACCAGATACACAATACTGAAACTTTTTTCCAAATGGAAGTATATGAAAAATTTCATAACCCCGAACATTATTTTTTATACCCAGAAAACAAACACAGTAGCAGAAAATAATTATCACTGTTGCCCACTCAGTGTGCCTCACCCCTCTTCTAGGGAGAGATTAGTAGGGAATAAGAAAGTTACCCAGTTACAAGACTATTTCATCATTGACCTTTTCTCTAAGACTACATATAAGATTGCAAGGTAGAAGGAGCTGTAGGTAGGGATTATGGATGGCCTGTGTTTCTGGGTAAATACCACATTTTAACAAAACTGAAAACAGTTATCAACTACATCCTGCCACAAAGGACATCCTTTTGTACATTTTTCTTCCTGAAAAGACAGCAATTAAGATGCTTTCAGATGTTAATTTCTCATAATAATCACCTTCTTAAATTAAGGGGGTTTTAAGGTCCCTGTATGTTTCTATACCTTCACCAAGTGATTAATGATGCTAAATTATTAACCTGAGTTTTAATGCAGGCCAAGCACTCAATTCACTAGTATAAAAATGTCAATCAAATCTTATTTCAAGTGTACGAAAGAAAGAATAAAGAGGCTACAAAATACCAGCTTCCCTTTTTTTGTGATTTTCATATAACCAAGAATGTCTTTTTCAGGTTTTCCAAGGATGTGGCCAACCAAAACCAGCACCTGCCCTGAGATCTTCCCGTTCTGCCCCTGAAAGTTTCAATACCCGGTTTAGACCATATAACCCAGAGGAGCGACCTACAACTGCTGCTGGCACAAGTTTAGAAAGGCTGGTAAGGCAAAATACATTCCATTTTCAAATTAGTACAAAAGGCTTGGCTATATACTAGAAGGTGGTAATCTCCTGATTTAATAATTTTATAATCACTCTTTATAATTTCTTTGCCAGCTGTTCCAGCATTCAGTAAAGCTTTTTTCTCCATTGGAAGTGGCATAGAATTTCATTGTAGGAGAGCATTATGACTCAGTTTTTATGTATTAGAATTGTTAGAAGAGAATAAACTCTTTCCTAGAGGCCAAAAACCACATAAGCCTTTGCAGGTACTTTGCAGTATAAATTATCTTTCTAAAGTGGTCTACAACAATTTTTTTTTTAAATTTAGGAAAAAGGTTATGTATTAAGGCCATTTTTAACACCTAGTTCTTTAACTTACACCCTTGCAAAGGCACATCAATTTGTGTCACTTCTTTACTTAATTATAAAATTACCACTGCTTTATTTCCATCCATCTCAACAATTGACTTTAATCAGCTAAAACTTCAGTGATCATTAATCTTGCTTTACTTATTCAATCATTTTGAAAAAAAAATACTTTACCATAAGATTATTTTCTTTGCTACCAATCATTGGATTCACATTTCAGACTTCAGTGTTCCTGCTATTTATACATCTATAGATTTATAGAGGGCTAATTACTACAGCTGTTAGTACCGTCCCAGCAATCATCCGTAGGTAAAACTAATGAGCAAAACTGAAGAGCTTCTGATTTTAAGAAGGCTTTATCACATGCCCTCAACTTATTGCTGCAAAGTTGCAGAGCACTGGTCTGTCTTGTCAAAGAGAGTACGCAAGTAAAACAATGCAGATGAGGACCTGAGTATCGTCTTCACACCGTCATTCATCAGATTCATGTGATGGTCACAGTAGTTTTTCACAGTGCCAAGTCTTTCCAATCACTTCTATCTATGCTGTACTTTATCTACGCTATTCTGTCAATTTTTATGGCAGCTCAATAAAATAACATGGCATTTCTAGTCAAAACATGGGATTACCTTGCAGCAAAAAGCAGCATTTGTTAGTTCTCTGCTCTTCTGGAAACAGGGTAGCCTGGTTATCCTAAAAGGAGAAGCAGAGGAGATGCTTACCTCCATTGTAGACTCAGGTCTTTCGACCACAGCACATTCATAGTGCAGTGTAACATCTCAGGCTAAAAATCTGACTAGCAATACTCAATCTATATTTGATGGGATCTTAATTTTAACCTTTCACTTTAGATTCAGAGAACCAGTCCTTCTGCACTGTTCAGAGTAGAGGCCTGGATCTTAATCTAGAATTGGCCAAGGTGAAGTGAAAGGTCACCAAAGTCTTTAGGTTTCAATCATGCTTTGTCAAATCTAAAGGTTGCAAACAGCTGAAATGGGAGGAAGAGCATAAAAAGGAAGAGGCTGATAGCACAGCTCAGCTTGGATTACTCTGACGATGTAAGAACAGTTCAAGTGTTTTTGTAATGGAAAAGGGAGGTTTAAGATACATTACATATTGACATAAGAAGAACACTTCTAAACACATTAATATACTTTTAAAAATACTGAATTGCAAAATACTGAGCAGCATCCTGAATAAAGCAGAGTTGCCAGTCCTATGCTGGCAGCCTTTAAAGGCTGTAACTAATCAAAGTTGCCAATGCAGGTAGTTCTTTATAACTTCTAGACTTTGAAAGAGGATCTTATCTCCATATGATTTAACTAGTTTTGTTCATGCATTATTTCAGGAAAAAAACAAGGAGTTTAGTATTGTTGCTGTTAATTCCTAATCAAATTCCTGTTTCCTGTTCTTGCTGATGGTATTTAAAATAATAACTATTTATGGTCTGTTAATGATGAGTGTTGGTATCAAATTAATCTTCAAATGGCAGTGATGAATGTGTTGTCTCCTCCTGGGCTGGGACCAACCATCTCTCAATTCAGAGATGGCTGCTGATCTCAGTGGAGCTAGGAAAGGTAGCTTATGTGGATTAGAGCAGACGGCCTTATTTCAGAGCTGTAATCCCTTAGCAGCTCTTGGGAAAGGTCACTGCCTGCATCTCACACCATCTTGGTTAATTTTATCCAGAAGGATATAAATGCTACACTCCTGCCTCACAGAAACACCATTTAACCTGTCTGTGTTAGAACCTCAGCTTTTCATGTGCTGAATCATTCCCTGAATGACGTATCTCTCTTCATTAACTACAGCCAGAGCTTGGAGGACCAGCTTCATTTAGATACTCCTAACCCTTGCATTGCTAACAGGATGTAAGGAGAACCCCATGCACAGCAGTTTTCTTGTCTACACACTGATTGTTTTCTATTTATATTTAATATAAATACACTGCAATATTAGTATTTTGTTGGTATTTTCAAACACTTAAAGACTGTTTTGATTATTATAGATATAAGAAACAAGTCTTTTCTTGTGATTCAGAAGACTGTTCAGTATTATATTAATGCTTTTAGAAGTCCATTCTGGAATTTGTATTCATAAAACACTGTCAGACAACTTGACTTTAAACTGCCACCACAAAGTCCAAACACATAGTTATAAAAACCTCAAAAGAAGTGACAAACCACTGGGCTTTTATCTGTCTTTGACAGCAGAAGAAACCAAGTTTAGAAAATATTTCCTCTGCTTCTCAGTGTTATATGAACATGCAGCAAATATGAACCGAATTCTATTTTAGTCCTGCTCATATCCCCACTTATAAGCTTAATTCAGTTGAGCATATTTTATCAGGTATGCTGCACAAAGCAGCACTCATAAGAAGCCTACGCTGAAATCACCAGGTGCTGGACCCATCTGAGAAAGTGCTCCTTCATCCTTGCCTGCACTTATGTGACTAATCCAGCTATTCCATTTCAAAAGGAGAGAAAGTGATTTCTCTGTGTTATTGTCATAGCTGTAACAAGTAAGGCTTAACAAATAAGAAATAGATCAAAATAAATTATATAAAATGTGGAAAAAAGTTAAATATCCCCCAAAACCTGTGGTATATATGGTTTTAAAGCAACTGATGTATTTAGGAAGTTATGTAGCGCTTGAGAGACTTGTCTAAGCATGGATGAAAAGCACCATCTGAGACATCCTAGGGTATCTGAAATATAGAACCAGCAGAGGACTAAAGGAGACCAGTACACTTCTGGAGCAGCAGAGGGGAGCTGGCTTGAATACACTATGGAAGCTCAAGCAATTCAAGATACTTGTGCTCAGAAAATTCAATCACATCTTCACAGCACTGGGCCTAAAAGTCAGGCTCTTTCTGAAGTCAGTGGAGAGAGACACATATCTTTCGAGAGTGATTCACCCCATCTGTCACAGACACCTCTCAAAGACTGGGAAATAAAAGACTCAGTTGGAATATCCACATGTAGATAGACAAGACTGAAATGCCTTGGAGTATTAAAGTCATCTAACTGAGCTGGAAGATAGAGCAGTAATTTGAGATGTTTATGCTCCCCTGGACTGGCAGCTGAAGTCTGGATAATGTTCACTATGAGGCATCCAAGTGGGAGAACAGAGCTGAGCCCCAGCTGTTGTCTGCAGGTTGCACTATGTGAAATTCGGCTACATAAACATAGTCACCTAATGCTCTTTGAGGTGCCTGTGGTCTTTGAGACATCCAAAGGTGAAAGCGAGGTTACAGGAGACCTGGCTGGAAGTAAGATGGAATATCTCAGAGCTGCTAAATTCACTTGCTCTGCCTACATTTAGATAACTGTATTCCACCTTATACTGACTGTAACAGAAGCAAAAAATGAGGGCTTTTCTGATTCAGTATAGAAATCCATAGTGCAGATACCTAGAACCAGGTATCTTGATTTGAATCCAGATGGCTGTAGTTTTTATTGTTAACAGAGAGAAATAAAGGCCTTCATTCAGTTGTCTAAGCATGGGTTTAGGCAACTGAATTGAGATCAAATATTTCTAAAGCACAATTCATCTCACACTAAGGTATATATTTGAAATCTTTCCATATCTCTCTACTACGAAGTGCCAAAAAGTAACCATCTTAGTCCAGGCATCTAGCAAGTACACCTGAAGATCAGTAAATTTAAAAACTGTCAAAAGTTAAATAATTTTAACCACTGAGCTCACCCCGCTTCTGTAGAGCATGATCTAAGTTTTCTCATTTAAAATCAGCTGCTTATAAAGACTCGTTATCTTCTCTGTGGTTGCCTGTTTGGTATAACCTGTGGTTTATTTTGTTTTGTTTTGTTCTGTTTTTCTGTTCCCTGAATCTGTTTCCCTCTTGCTTCCCAGAGGACTATCTGGAGGACAATGCAACATGGTGTAAGCTTTCGTATTCTTATTCTTCACTTCATTCCCATTTGTCTTTGTACAATGCTGGACAAAACACTTGTTTAAGTTTCATCTTCACCATCTTTACTTTGTGTGTGTGTCTTGTAGGCTAAAACACTAGCAGTTCTTTCTGTAATTTTGCATTCTGACTAATTTCATTTTGCCAAGTGCCCAGAGCTGCTGTTGCCTTCCAGTATTTTTCTTTCACCTCAAGGATGATGCCTCATCCCCAGAAAGGAGCTATGTATTCCTCCAGTGAACTAAAAACTGGCGTAAGCATCCCCATAGTCTCAAACCCCACAAGGGCATGCACAGCAGTGCAGACACTGCAGTAGCATTCAGCTCTGAGTCCTGTGCCTGGAGCAATGGAAATGAGCTCCCAGGCCTTCCTGGGCTCTCCCCCTAAAACTGCCCCTGTCTTGTTGTCCGATCTCCTTATGCTTTACAGCTTCATAAGTTTTTGTGGCTGTTAGAGGTCCCTGGTTCCAGACAGAAAACCCTCCTCAGCAGAGTTCATTCAGCACAGCCCAAGGGGAAGGCAGGAACACTGCACAGATTTGCATTTAGCATGGACTTAACAGTCTAGCTTCTTAGCAGGACTAATTAGTCTACAGAGAGCACCATGCTGATACAGCCATGCTGCCTCCTGCGTTTGAGCTGCCCGAAGTACCTCTGTATCCACCACATCACTGTACAGCAGTGCTGTCTTAATTCAGCTGGAATTTCTCCCGAGAACATACTGCAGCCTGACCTGGCTGGACGTGTATAAAATAATTCCACATTTTCTTTCAGGAGGACATGGAAGTTTTCTTGATTTTTCACCAGGGAGCTGATGCACTATTAAACATATAATACATAATGCACATGCATACTATGGAGACAGGCAACTGAGAAATTGGCCGTGGCATTCATGGGTGATTTGCATTCAAGTACAGCACAGTGGCTGCGTAGATTAGCGGATGAGCGTGCACCCACTCTAAGAAAGAACACCTTTCGTGCTCTTTACCCTGGGGAGGGGGATATACTGTGTCACACTTCGTAGGAAAATGTTCTTTTAGAGTCCTTTCTGATTTCCTTAAAGTAAAAGTAGATAAAGTTTCAATTTTCATGAGGAAAATACCCTGAACTACCCTTTTTAGGAATAAATTAAGATGTACTTTAAGTCTCTTTTTAGTTTTTTTATTCCACTGTGCTACGTTTTTTGTTACAGTGAAAAAATGCAATAGTAACCTAAGAAATCTGTTGTGAACAACTTCTTCCCAGTGCTCCAAAACTACATGAAATAGAACATGTGATTTCAAAAAATATAATCTGCTTTGCATTTTAACTATAAAAGACTAAAAGTAACAAGGCGGTAGTCAGACATTGATCTGAATTGCCTAGGGAATCCTCCAAGGCACTCCTGAAAGTGAAGTTTTCATTTCAGTTTTGTTAGAATCCGTTTAGTCCAGAATCTAGAACTGTTAAATACATGCCATGATAGCACAATTTTCCTGGGATAGGATGTTTATCCTCAACATTTTTTTTTCCTCAAGGGACCCTAGAATAAAATCCAGAAGGTTGAAATCTTAGAAGGTTTAAAGTTCTGAGATTAATTTTCCAAATATCTTCTTCATACTGAAGCCATAGGATAAGATACAAACAATGAGCCTGTAAAATACATCATAACTCTGGAGTTTTGGGTCACGCTCTTAAGGCTGAAGATGACAGGCTTGCACAAGTACTTTAGAAGCCCACTGGCTTCCCACAGGCTACTCCCCCCAAAACCCTTAGATGCTGTGCTGTTGGATTTGATGACCCTGTGTGATGTTAATCAGCAGATGATTCCTGTAAAACATAAAATGTACAACTCCTCCAGTTTTACATTTTGCATGTTTAGACAGAGTCCTGTTTCTTATTAGCTGTTTGGATGCAATATGCACAATGAATAAATATGCTTTACAACATTCGTTGGGAGTCATTTGGTGTGAGATTTAGAGTTTGATTGGTTCTCCAAAAATAAGTCTTTGCTTAGTATCAAGTTTTGTTTAGTCTCAGTTTCTGTCTCACAGCAATATCTAAGTTTAAGTCTGTGCAATAATTTTTTTCCTCATGGTTAATATCAGTTCCAGGTGGCAAAGGTTGATGAATGATGGTGGCTGTCAGAACCCTCCTGGGAGACCTGACAGAGCCCCGTTTTTAAAAATGGTGATATTATTCCATCCCCCGGGTCAATGGTTGTGCATGCTGCTGTATCTGATGCATTGCATTCCTAACGTGCGTGAGGTGGTTACTAAGACAGAGCTTTGTTACAGTGGTTGCCTCTGTCTTCATGTGGAATGGGTCCGCTTGCTGTTCAGACTCTGACTAGCATGGGCTAGGAAAGACCATCTCCCAACAGTAACAGGAACCACAGACCTCTACCTTAATTAGTTGTCAAAGAAAATGCACAAATTGTGATTGCCATGCAGTTTCTGCCGTGCCTGAAGAGTAATGTCTCATGGAACATGACGCCTGCTTGATTATCTTTTAAAATGATCTTTTTAGTACTAGTTGAACTTCCTTTACCTGGTGGGTGTGGAGACCCACTGAGAGTCATCATCTCATTTCCAGGAAAGTTTTTGGGGTGTGAATGGTATTACGGATCACTGTTAGAGAGGTGGGGAGTACAAACCCTGTAGATAGAATCCAGTCCTGATTACCAGACTTTCTGCAAACAGTAAGATGAAGAAACGGCACAGTCATGAGTCTTCACTTGGTGTACATTGAAAAATTATGTGATTGCTGAACTTGACTCTAGGGTAAAGAAAAGCAAGATACTAAGGCTAAAGTTAGCACATCTGTGCCCTATCAAACCAGATAAACATGAAGTGGGATTTATTTGTCCTAGCTTTTCATGTTTCTCGTGTTGCGATCAAAGTCTGAGCTATCAGTTCATTCCTTTACTAACTGATGGAGATAGCAGCTCCAGACCTTGCTTAAGATACTCATTTTGAGATCCCACTGAGGATGAACAGAATCTGGATGATTAACTCAGAGATCCAATTTGTAGATGTCTAAATGTAACCGTAATTCTTGGCCTTGGAGCTAGGCTCTATGAATCATATATGCACAAAGGAGATTTTGGTCTATAAAAGATATTGATAGATAGTTCTTATCATACTGCTATATCAAACTCATTGTCGTGGTATCATCAGGTACCTAGAAGGATAGCTAGACTCAAACAAAAATTGTTAACTTGAAGGCCACACAACTTCTATTCAATGGCAATTTCACCTTGTAAATTTGGATTGAAATCTACTTCCTTCCATTTGATGTTTTAGCTTCTGCTCAATAAAGACTAGGGTTTTTTTCCAATACACAGAAAGTTTATATTACCAGCCTCTGGAAGATTAATCTAGGCAGGAAATACGTTCACACTGCTCTTTCAGCTGGAAGATAGATCACATTTCATTTCACGTGTCTGTGCATGAATCTGTGCAGAAGGAAAAGTCAATTCTTAATGTTCTTGTTCATGATAAAGAAAGATGGTGACTCTATATACATCTTCTGCATTTAGTGTTTTGATATCATATTAGAAAACAAAATATGGTTTAAAAATTGGTGGCAGGGCTTGTGTCCCCACTTGCAGTGCATAAACCATGCTCATTTAGATGCTTCCAAATAATATGACGGTAACAGCGACGACTGCCTGCCTGCCTGCCTGGAAGGTGTTACACTGTGATGAATTCTTGCATTGTTAAGATGAGTGCAGCCAACAAGTTCTAAGTTCCCATAACAAACTGGATTTGTGATATATCATCTGTTCATCTACCACTAGAGAATTAGAGGTACCTTTTTTGTGCAAGTGACTGCAGAATATAAAATGTCTTTCCACAACGAAGTTAGTTGTGTACCAGTGCGGATGCCAAGAGAGAAATTAAAACTTTGGTAATTTCTAAATTAGTTGCAAATAGTGAATCTCACTCTCCAAAGAAAAACATGTTTTATGCTTTACTGGCAATTAGCCTTCTCCAGCCTTTGCAGAATCTTTTCTTTTGTTGGGCTGTAGCACATGGATATATTGTGAACTCGTAACAGGAGCCTGCAGTGCTGGACTCTACTTAGAAAAAATAGTAGGTTACAGCAGACTGAAACTGATTTCCCAAACTAAACATCTCATATGTTTTTTTTTGATTGTAAGAGACAGAAAATGGCATTTTATGGATTTTATGTGTATTACTAGTGGCTAAAGAGGAGGTAAAATACAAGCAATAAAAAGGTTTATCTGCATTACAAATGGTGACCCTTTTGTGAAGCTTCTTTAGTCAAAACCGAATATTTTACATTAGGAAAGATTTCCTGTATTTTTTTCCTGCTCTTATATCCCATTCTTGAATCATATCAGTGTATCAATCTAGGTTGTTGGGATAGCAATGCAGATCTGCATGTAAAAAGTAAATGCTGAGTGGCTAGTTACAGATGTTCTTTGATGGGAAAGCCAAGATGATTAATAACAGTGGGGAAGGGAAAAACATGGATTCATCACATCAAATTGTATCTGTCATTGACAGAGGACAAGCCTAAGATTGTGCATCTGTGAGCAAAGCCAACAGCATTTTCTGGATCCTAGGTCTGAGTGTAGACCCTAGCAACCTCACAGGTCCACATTAGGGCAAAATGAGTAGCTCACATATTACCAGTTCAGATGCTTAGTCAACATGGAAAATAGGAGAACACCTGCAAGACCCTTCAACAGATCCCAGTCTGGACACTGGCGAGTACTGAGGGTGCATGGTAATAGAGAACTCTGCCTATAGGATTACGATTGAGTAGCATGGACTCCTTGCACAGTTGGTTAAGAAAACAGGCATTTTCAGAGGGTAATTCCCAGTCTAATGTAGATATCTGCCAGAGATTGCATTATTAGCTCTGTGGAAGTGCCAATGTTTCTCTGTCAACTATGAAGAACTTTAGGCTTGACAAGATATTTAGGTTACTAGAGTTGAGTTAATCTGACGACTCCTGAGCAGTCAATACCTGACTTCTCCACAAACAGGCCTAGCAAAGTGAAAGTGACTGAGACTTATTTAGAGTTAAGGACTCAGATGTACTCAACTGGGGACTGAGTAGAAGCTCACAATTTCACCATGTTCCAGTGGCTTTGTGGTCTGGTGGCAGCAATCATAAATTACCATCGTGTACATGTCTTTGTTGGTTTTCTTGGGTCTTGCTGCTTCTGTACTGAATGTATGTCATGTAAATGTTATTTCTGGCATAAAAGAAATGGCATTCACTGTGTCTGGTTCAGTGTCTAACAGGTGCTCTATGGAGCTGGGTTTGTTAATCCTTCATGGTTGCAGTGGAGTGCTAGTCAAGGGAGTCAGTAACAGACAGAAATCATTTGCTGAAACACAAGTGTCATGATAAGTGACAAGCCCTGAACTATCTAGGCATCTGCAAAGAGCTAAGTGATGTGATAAAGGCCTTACAGAAGTTCTTCCATCTTCTGGATGCTCTAGAGGACTCTAACATGGCATTAAATTCATTTGTTCCCATATTGAATGAGGGAGCTGGGAGCTACTCACAAGATCTTAAATTAGACCACAATGAGACAGCTGGCAACTTGACTAACTCTCTAGATGCCAGTGACTAAGAGGTCACAGGCTTTCCGGAGAGACTTCACTTGAGGGTCTCAGGTATGGTGCAGGATCTATTTGACACCTGTTATGGTATGTGGAAGAGAGGGAAGTTTTCCTAAGGCAGTGGATATCTGTCTGCAGGCAACTGAACCTCACTCCAGGTCTCCACTGTCTATGGTGGGTTCTTAGACACCCAGCTGACATGTCAACACCCACATTGAGAGCTTTTAAATTCAGGCAAGAGTAATGCACTGCCAGATCCCAATGGACAGCTGACATTACTATTCATTTGTATGGGAGCAAACCACACTGCTAATACACAGCCAGCTCTTAACAATCCCTATTATAATTGCCTTTCCTTTAAGTGCTGAGAATTTTCCTTTTCTGTTATATATTTGGACAGCAAAAATACCATATAGGAACCCAAATGAAAACAGACCAGAATGAAAGTTGTTTTTCTCCTGAAACATTCAAGGCCATAAAAAAAATCCAGTACATAATAATAACAACTGTGTTACCTAAGTAACTGCTAGAGCAAGTAAAGAAAAAAGCTAATCGCTTAAAGTGCATTGTGTTTTTAATATAACATACCTACAGTGCTCCTATATTAAAGTGTGATATATATGGAGAAATAACAGGAATTTGAGTAATGTATTTCTTCTGCTGAAAAAAGCATCAGTCATTTAGAGGAAAAAAATCACTGCATAATAAATGAACCAATAAATGAATGTGAGAAACTTCCTTTTCTGTGATCTCACAATGAATGTTAATGGGCTTAAAATATCAGGGAACGTTTGTAATATTAGAAATAATTTGTAAATAAAAATTGTTTCAACTCTTATTCCATCATTCAGAGGAATTCCAGTTGACCAAATGAAGATATCTAACCCTAGAGCCAGACAGATAATGTATCCTTTGGTGTCAGTTGAGAGAAATAGGCACTTTCAGGGCACAGTCGATCTGAGCTACTTTAAAAATCTTTGTTGGATTAAGTAGCACTTGCAGTCTTCAGTTCCTGCTTCTCACCGTTGTCTGCAGAAGAGTTTGAAGCTCAGACAGGAACGCTGACATCATGTGAGATGAATTTCATTCACAGATTCTTCTTCATGGAGCCCATGGTCTGGATAGACTATGAAATTTCTTTCATACACCTTGATGGTATTTCTACTTGGTTTGGTTTGGCAACAAGGGGTCACACTGTGCTCGGCACTGAACACATATTAAAACTATGTTCCTGTCTTGAGCACATTAATGAGCTTTATCTTTCAGACCTTTTCTCCTGAAGTAGAAGATGCAGGATTCCTAGTCATTGCTCATTGCCTCTGTATGTTTTTCTAACCATTCATTTGCACTATGGGAATGAAGTGATCCAGAAGAACAAATTAGCTGTTCCTGTAAAGCGTGATATTCATAATACCCGAGTTAACAAAATCTGAATTATAACCTGTTTGCCTCACAAGAGAAAGAGGAGAAAGCTGACATAGTCTTCCCCTTGTCACTTATGCTCAGGCAATTCAGATTACACCTCCAAGTGCAGAGCAGTAGAGATGGAATATTATCCAGGGTGCAAGACTCCCAGAGACTGGGAATGTTCTCCTCTTTGTCAGGTACAGAGCACTTTCACATGTAGTGATGGGGCTGGAAAACCATGACTGTTTTTATCTGCAACCCACGTCTCCCAGATATAATGCTTACATAGTTGGGAAAAAAAAAGAGGACAGCTCCTGTCTTAATCCCATCCAGATTCTTATTCCCAGTCCAATTTAAACTCTCCTAGATAAAGGCATTCACTGTTAGATGGAAAATGGATAACTCAGCTCTTTTCTGCCTGCAGAGAGAGGCCTAGATTCATCATACTTTTATCAAGTCACCCCTTGCTTGATAAAAATCAATGTGGCAAAACCGGGTCCCATAAAAATCTCTTTTATCATGAAATCAGCCGGATGTAGACATATGTAGAAAGATGGATTGGAGAAGAAGTACTGCCTGTAAAATGTGCAGCTCACTTGGGAATGTGACTAGCTGAAAATTGACTTGGTAGTGTTCTGGGACAAAACCCCTGGAATTCTCAAGCTAGTTGTGGAAGTACTTTTAAGAAATCCTATTTTCCACAGGTTGTAATGTTGATTTATTTTTGTGCTAAAATGTGAAATAATATGGCTGGCAAACACGTTTTCAGAAATCTAGACAATAGTTAGTGGTATATAGGGACATATTCTTCAATGTCATTTGTTCTTTAATGTGTCCCCATGGCAAAGGCACCATAATCACTTCATGGCCGCTCATTCCCATGCTATAACACTCTCTCTGCTCTCAGCCATTCTCTTCATCAGAGAGAAAACAGAGATTAGAAGGGCATCATTGTAAAAAGAAAGATCTGAGCAAGATATTTCTGTGTCTTATGACCACCCAAAAATATAACTCTGGCCTCCTAGACCAGGGTGGCCAAGGCCATACTCTCACTGCAAGATATGAGCCATACTCTAGAGGTACCCAGTGGATGCTAAGGACACAAGCAAGCTGCTGGACTTTGCATCCAGAAAAAGAGCCCACACACACTCTGGAAGCTGTCCAACAAATGCATGTGAACTTCTCAGGCTTTCAGGAAGGGCTCAGATGCTGCATGGTGATCACACAACTGAGTTTAGACTCACATCTAAATATTTTTTTCCCCATTTGGAGCACTAGAGTGTCTGATGCTTAGAACCTCCAAATTTGTTTTGCACTTATCCAGGTAGCCATTCCCTAAATGAACTGGGAATATTTTGTCCTTTTCCACTATTAGTAGCGACAAATAACAGGACGAACATTAGTTTTCTCTTTAGAATTTATTGCACTTCTGAATGCAATGTTATCTGACTTTGAGACCTTACTCCTCTAGCTGTTGGCTTGCTCAAGTGTTTTCTAACAAAGAAAGTAATACTCACACTATAATCCAGACTAACGACTAATTTCCAGCAGGGACTCCAAGGCTCAGACTTCATTTGCACAATTCACCATTTAATTTTAATGGATTAAATTGCATAGTTGGGGGAAAAGAGCATTGATAAGAACATACCTGTGAATGCTCCATTCTTGCTGCACTGGTGGAAGTTGCCATAGTAACTTATGAGGATAAGTTAATCAAGCTTTTCCCAATTATCAGAAACCCAATGGAGCAAAGACTCCAAACTATGGATCTTTAGGCAGCTATTAAAAGTCAGGTTGATGTTCACCTAGGGGTAGATAGGGCAGGGGTTGGTCAGACAGAAATTGTAGTCATAATATGTTGGTATAAAGGAATTACAGAGGAAAATGGGGTGGTGAGGCACAGCAAGAAGTATTTTAAATTTTTATTCATAATATTTAAATATTATTCTGGTTCAGAAAGTATGTTTATTTAGTACTAGTTGAACTTCTCCATATTTTGGTTTCCATATTCCATGGTTTGCTCCATCCCTTATATGACTTCTATCATATTTACTTGGTCACAGCTATTTTTCTTCTCTACTAAGTCTTCCAGGAGTGAGAGAAGCAAAAGAAAATCAAATTTTCCTAGTTGTCTTTCATATGCCATCATTTATAACCTGAAGGAACCTACACTTACTTTCTTTTACAGTATCTGTCTGTGCCTGGGGGGTGATTTGTGAAGGAGGAAAGCAATATGATTTTCATGGGCCAATGTGGGCATCAAAACTTGTTTCATGGGGTATGACAACAGAGAAAGGTGCTGCATTTTCCACCAAGGGTGCACTGGAGAGAGGAGGGGGAGACTAGGGAGAAGCCTGTTTCCCCAGACGTGAACATGCCAGCAGAGAGGTTCAAGATGGCCAGGAATTTCAGTTCTGGGAATTGGCTGCATGCTTAGGTACAGGTTCAGGGAATATTAACACTCTTGAGACCTTTGCTTGGAAACACAAACTGTGTTCTTCTCTCCTTCTATTCCCGGCAGACAAAGAGGGCAAGTGTTGCGGTGTGTGGTTTCCTGCGGTGGCATGGCATGCCACAGCCTTCCCAGAGAGCACAGCAGGGGTCTCTTGGGGAGAGCAGCTATGCCACATCCCGTGGCCCTTCCAGGCTGCCCCTCACTTGCTCCGGCTAGCTGCAGGCCCACAACACGGTGACGATAAAGCAGGCAAGAAGGCTCTCCGCATGGGGACTGCAGAGGATCTTTATTCCAGGGTGGCTCCCAGAAGCCTAGAGCCAGCACATGGCATGGTTCCCCCAGGCAGAGAGGAGGGCAGAGAGCAGGCTAATCCCCAGAGGTAGAGAGCACCTCACATGGCCTGGAGCCTCGGTTTATCCAGGGGGCAAGCGGGTGGGAGAGGGCCCATGGATGAATGGTCTCAGGGCACCGGAGGGGTACATGGGCGGAGTTGGGGTAAAGAAACCAACAGGAAAAACCTGAGGGAGTGGTTAGGACCAGGAGCGGAGAATGGAGAGCCATGTGGAAAGGGCAGGCAACCCAGTAAGAAAAGGAATGGGGAAATACAACACCACAGACAAGCAGTACGTTTTTTAATTTGTCCCTGTACATTTAATTTGCCTGTAGGCTTCAGGTATGAAAGGCCAATGACAGTAAGGGCAGCTCAAGAGGGTGCTTAGTGCCCTGCAGCTGCTGGTCTATGTCATAAGGGATGGCAGCATAAGCACTGCAGCCTGGTAAAGACATCTCGTGGTTTTAAGTGTGGAGCACGCTATGCTGGCTGCTACCAGGGCAGCAAGCTGTTACCCTGCACTGCAAATTCAGGGGAGGGAGGCCGAAATCAAGAGCCTTGTGTAGGCTTATCAATATAGAAGAAAAGCCAAGAGGTGCTTTTCACCGACACAGTCACCATCTTTTAGCCTGTGGGGTGCATAGTACAAGACAGCTTAGGATAAGTTTGCTCTTTGTCAGAAGAGGTACTAGTCCTGAAAGGATCCACAGGCATCAGATGAATTTCAATTTCAACAAGCTAATCAGAAAACCCAAGGTTAGCCTGGCTTGGGAAGGTACTAAGCATCCATCTAGTTTCCATGAAGAGCACTCATCGGCACATTTTTCTTTTGATAGTTTGCCAAGTTTTCCTAAGTAGGAAAATGAATGAGATAAAATTGCTAAAACCACCTTGAAAGGAAGTGTAAACATCACAGAGATTTGGCTTGCATAGTACATTTCTTAAAGGGCTGGAAGCCATCTGTGGGATGATGTGAGGCAAGTTATATCTTCCAAAAATAACTGAACCCAAGAAGCATAAGAGCATAAAAGGAGGATAGGTAATCCAGTTCAGATAAAATAAAAAGTAATTCTACCTTTTCTCCCACACCTCATTGAATTAAACCATTTTGTGCATTGAAAAAATCGTGCTGTTTTCTTCTTTTTTTTTTTT
>VZTD01001345.1:986407-1010497 GCA_013397725.1 Rhagologus leucostigma | reverse complement strand
TTTTTTTTTTTTTTTATGGATACAGTTCTTTTTAGGATTCCTGACAGGAAGGGCCTATTAGCTAAGAGTTGTACAAACATACAGCTTTGGCACCAAGAAGTTGAGTCAGAAATCAATTCAGATCCCAACCACACCAACCCTTGGCTATCAAACCACACTTTCTTTGAAAAACAGGCAGGGCATATGAGTAAGACAGACAATTCTTTTTTGTTTCCTGTTTATCTGGGTTTAGTCAGGACTAGAAATAAATAAACAAATAAATGAAGTAAAGCAAGCTTCTGACTTAGTTTGCTGAGGTTGAAGTAGAATTGCAGCTGTATTTTACAGATTTCGAAGATTCAGAAACATGAAGTACTCTGGTTTTGGGGTGGTTCTTTAAAGTACAGCTTTAAAAATTAATCATCACTGGGTATCTCGTTGCTTTGGTGCATAGCACTGCAGAAGCTGGAACACATCTGTAGGCCTGCATAGTCCAAGCAAGAGTCCCAGAGAATGTCACTCCCATTTAGAGACCAGTTGCAGGATTGCTCTGAGAGCAGTCCACGAATTGCTGTGCTGCTTTGCACCTTTCTGATTCTTCTCTATTTCTGCTGTTTGAATAAAAGCTTTCAGATTGTCTGCTTGCATATTGTAAGCCAATTCTTAAGGAATAGTCAGAATGGTAAAGTTCTCCTGGATTTTAACGATTTAACCTGTAGGCTCCTTCAGGGGTTTTTTTGGTGGGTTGGGGGGTTTTTTTGGTAACTCTTTTGACACAGATTTGCTTTCCTCTTGAACCTACAGTGGAGTTCTAACCCTTTGCCTTTTCCATCACAGGATGAAGTCATGCATACAGTAGCTGAGTTATAAATTCAGCTTCACAGCAATTGTACTGTAGAATAAAATAAGACAGGCAAAGCATCTGTAAGAAACAAAACTTGTTTAGATGTAAGTGGCTTTGATCAGCAAATGTGGCAAGGGCATGAGGAAAATAAATAGGTTTGTCTTAAAATAGGACATAGTTTAAAGTCATTCCCAGTGTGAAAGTATTCTCTTTGCACAGCTGAAACATAAATAATGTAAGATCAATGTTAGATGTTGGCTGGGCTATTCTGAAAACGAGGCTGTAAAAACTGTGCAAACCAACCAGCACCAATGAGTTTGCTTTGCTGTATGCCTCAAGACAGAGAAATTGAAAGAACATGTAAAACTAGGCATGAGCTGATGGAGGAATTAAACTACAAAATGACAGGAAGACAGGAGATATAATGACCAGATAGGCAGGTTCAACTGGTTGTTTGAATTAAAATGATTACATATGCAGCCTCAGGAAATAAAAGCTCCCATTCCATTCAACACAGTTTATAAAGTTTTGCTCCAGTAATGAAAAATGAAAATGAGCCTCTCTAATGAATTATAGCAATTATCTCTGCTGGGGCAAGACAACTCTTAATCCAGTCATATTCCCCCAAGAAAAGAAGCACTGTGTGCTGTTATTCACCACACGCCTCAAGAAATTCAACACCATTTTCTTGTTATTGTTTTTCTGAAGCACAAGGCTTCTCAGCTGCAGCTCATGGTGCTTCTGGATTTCACACTGTGAGTGGTGAGTTTTTCACACTTCACTTACTGGAGTATGTTTGCACAAGGAGCTCTCTGTGTATGAGCAGCAGGCTGACACAGAATTAGGTTGATTTCTTACACTGTTGCATGGCTGTAACTTTTTCATGGATTGTTAATCTGGTTAAAACAAAATCCAAGGTGTTTCTCACTTACGGACCTTAGCTGATTTGTGCAAAAGGAAAATGGTGCGAATCATATTTAAAGCAAAAACATTTCTTTTCTGTGCCACCTGTCATGGAAGAAAAGCAATGCTGGTATTTCTGTGTCAGCATAGAACTTTAGATTTCCTAAATGGCACAAGTGATGTGTCAAGGTAAAAGGGCTAAGATTGCTAAGATTAAGTCCAACTGTACTTCATTTTACCACTCATTTTTTCACACACAAAACATTTTCATTTAAACTGGCTCAAATACATTTTTCTTCAAAGCCATTGTCTAAAATTTGGGGAATTTGCCCAAGAAATTACCCTTCAGTTGAGAAAAAAGGTAAACTAGTATGGGTAAATAGCATTTATTGCAAGTCAAAAAGTCTGTTATCTCTTGGATATTTTTTCCGAAGAAAAAGCATATTTAATGTGTCACCTCCTATAGAATTAAGTTGATGTCTACCTATATCAATAAAAACTGAAATATTTTTTCTGTGAGATCACTGTTGAGGCATTTATACAAGCTGTTTATTGGCAGTGCATCACAGCTAGGCTGGAGCATTATTTTTAGGAAAGATATTAGGTTAAATCCAAGGCATTGGGAGCATCTGGGATGTCTTTATCTGAATGTTTTCATGTAATAAAAGCATAGATATGTTTGTATCATATAAGAACAATGTATGTTCTTATAGCTGAGTTTTTCAGACTTGAAGACTGAGAAGTTCACAGTCTAAACAGAGAAGTTTTGAGCACCGAGGAAAGAAATTTTTTAACATCCCATGCCTGTACTTCTATTCAACTGAGAACAACCTCTGCAATTAACTGTTTAAAATGGACAGAGCCTGTTTTCTCTTTCTTTTGACAGTGACAGATTCTTTGCATCATGAACAGCCCTAGCTATAAATCTCACTTAAGGCCAAAGCTGTGCATCATCTCATTGTCAGTGTTCAGCCACAACATGCCGCATTCACAGGCTCCCAGCTCAAGTCTCAGAATTCGTAGCCATTCATAAAAACTGCATCAGGAGCTTTTGCCTCAACACACCAGGATGGCCGTAGTCTCTGGAGGCAAGCAGACATCGTCCTTCAGGGTCAGTGTTCCCAAATGGTCGCTGGGGGAGCCTGTGGCCACCAGCTAATCAAGAGGCTTATAACTGCCAGGGAGCAAAACACAACAAGCAGAAGAGTTGTGTGCCTCAGGAATTTGCACCGCACTTTGTACTGTAAAACAGGGAGAGGTGGGAAGAATGAGACTGGATAATTTCCAGTACTTTTCCATGATACTTTATTGAAATGAAAATAGACCTGAACAGTGCAAGAGAGGGGCAGAACCCTGAGGTTTCATCTGAGGAAAGCGGAGTCTTTCTGCAAGAAGACTTCATCCTGTGACTGCTGTTTTATCCTTCTGAGTCCACTTGTTATTACTGTCCATGAGTAACCTATTGGCAAGTTGCCATCTCTTTCAGGTCTTTTTTTTTCTCCTCTCCTTATGCAAAATCTTTAATGGTTTCTGATCCCTCAGGGAGATATCACCGCTCTTTTCCCTCCCGTTTTGAACTTTACAAGTAAAAATGTGTTACAGGTCAGCTCTGTGCTCTGCAGTAACACAGCCTAAAAGGTCGGAAGCCAGCTCTGGGTGAACTGATGTATCCCTGACACTCACCATGCCACAGCGTGGAAAGCTGCCAGCTCATGTCCTGGAGGCAATAAAGATATTTTAGCACCGTTCTGCAGCTCTTGACTTGCCTCTCCACAGGACTAATTTGTTCAATTGACATGTCTCTGCCTTCCAGCCCCCAGGTCTGTAATGAGCCTGGTTGCGGTGATCTCAAGGATCTCTGACTGCCGTGATGTAGCTGTGTCCCTTGTCCATCCTCTTCCCTATTCATTCCTCTCCAAATAGGACAGAGGTTCCTGTGTCAATTCTTTATCATTTATAGCTTTTGTCTCTCCAAGGGGAACATACTTCATGCTGTTGTCTGTTAGGCAGCACTTCTGTACCCAAATATGTATTGTCCAGGGCCTGGTTTTGATGTGTCCAGCTTGGTGTGTGAATTGCAAAATAACTTAGGTAACTTGCCCATGGTATGGATATCACCAACAGGCTGGCTCTTTCCGTAGTCTGAGATGGGATCACAGGGTTACTGACTCAGGAAGAGCCCTATAGAAATGTAATGAGCTGAGAACATGGAACAATCATGGTGTTAAATCTCTTATCTTCCCAAGCTTGGTGGCCTCATGAAAACTAGTTTTGAGCATGGTGCCTGGCCTACAACAATTCCCAAACCATGCCAGAAAATTGGTCTGGAGAGCTGGCCCATTCCAAAACTGTTCCCGTGACTGATCTCAGTGTTTATCTGTAAGGACAATCAATCTCCAGCATCTCCAGGGATGTTCCTGGCACTCTTAACTTACTGAGGAAAAAACTACCAGGCTAGGCCCCAGAATGTAGCAGTGGTAAAGAGGTTTTTTGGATCCCTTATGATTCAGTGCTTTGTTCTCTGTCCCTTTTCCCCTTTTCTTTTCCTTAAAAAAACAAAAACCAAACAAGCAAGTAAAAAAAACTCAACAAAACAACCATCTGTAGATGAACACAGTGTCCAGAGATCTTAGTCCACAGACGCAGTGAAATGGGGAGAGGATAGAATTGAACTCTGTAGTGTGGATAGTGTAGGATTCACTAGAAAATAAAATTGCATAGGGGCAGATATCTGGTGATTTTGAGAAATCAGATTTAGCTCAGTTACACAGAAGGACTGAAGAGAGTGCAGTAGCTCATCAGATAATGAGTGAGAAAAGTGAATGTACTGTGAGCTTGTGAAAGTATGAAAAAATTTTCTCCCAAAGAAAGGTAGACAACTAAGACCTTTGACTGCTAAAATAAGAAATAAAATTAAATTATTTCTGAAAAGATAGCTTGATTATGTAAAACGAAATAACACTGACATGGAAAAGAAACTAAAATTACAATATTTAAGCATATAAAATTAAGCAACTCAAAAGGGTTATTGACAGAGGCTAATTTGACATTAAAATATATACTAGAAATTACTATGCCACTAGAAATTACTTCAGAAAAAGAAGTACAGCAACAGTTTGACACCATTCCTTTTAAGCATGGAGCTGCTTACATAGTCAGAATCCCCGTATAGAACTTATGGTTCAAGAGCAGTCTTGTAGAAAATGCAAAAATCTTGTACAGCTCTCCACAAAAAAAACCCCAAAACCTGAGAATGATGCTATGAAGGCAACAGTTTGCAGATGACAACTCAGAACATCTCTGCCTGCTCTTGTTTTTCACAAAGATCAGTTCTGTAATCTGGCTTAGTAATGCATCCCTGTTATTGTAAGAGACAACACACAGCATCCTGCTTTAGAATCTTCCTTTACAAAACATGGAGAAAACATATATTAAAAACATTAAGAATGGAAACAGATTTTTCAAGATGTATAAGCACTTCCTGTAATTTCAAAAAGATCTGGACTGACTAGCTGGCTTACTGATCTCAGCAAATAGAGGGAATCACCATGTTTCCACACAACTGTGTCCCTCTATGTAACCACGTGTTCCTGTGGAAGTATGTGAAAACCAGTTATAAATCTTGCAGCACTCAGTGTTTATGCTGGTAGAATTCAGTATGAGCTTTGCAGGTAGCACAGACTGGTCCCATAATAAATATTTTATAGAATAGGACAGCCCAAGAAAGTGATCTAAATCACCTATGATTTTAGTCATTTAGATAAAACATATTTGGATAGAGCCAGATACAAGGTCATGTATCTGGGAACAATGACTACCTGCCAGACCTAAAAAATGTGAGACTGTCTTACAGAGGAAAGGCTTAAGAGAACTGAGGAGATAGCAGGAAAAGGCAAGGTAGAAATTTCCAGCTGCTGTTGCAAAAAAGGTTAGGCATCACACATGCAATCATGAGGTGTAACTAAGAATTTCTGTCTTTGTCTGAATATGGAACTGATGGGTCTGCTTAGATCACTGAATAAAAAAAGGCTGGGTGTGATCAAGGCCTGGACCAAGGATTGCTCACACTGCTTGCGTGGTTGATTCATTCCCATCACAGTTTTGGCCCACACCAATAAATATCCTCCAAGACATGGACATAGCTTGAAGGATATCAGGAACCATTCCCCAAAGCCAGCAGTTGGGGCACAAAATCAAACTACCTTTGATCTCCTAATCCAGCATACTTTTCCAACTCTATTTTATCATCTGCTATCCCAGTACTACCCTCAGAATACTTTGGCCACATACTTGGCACTCCTCAGGGTATGTAACACACAGGTCGTGGGAAACCCTGCACCAAGTGCTGTGTAAAACAGATACAAGGAGTTTCTGCCACTTGCATCAGAGCCAAACTCTTGAGATCTTTTCTCAAAAGAAGCATATTCTCCCTCTGTCATTTTCTGGTCATTTTTCATTTCTAGAAAAATCCAGGGCAATGAGGGAAAGTTCTTTTTCAGGAAGTTAAGACTGTGTTCTGTCTGTCTGTAGCATCAACAAATCCAGGGCTGTTAATTCAGAAAATAAAGAATATTCCTTCCAGCAGAATGGATAAAGTTTGGAATAGATCTTGATAAAAGGTTCACTGCTAATATATTAGTACAGCAAACCCCAAAGCAATGTGCAATGCATTTTTGGCATAGCATTCAGCTTAGTAAGCAGTGAGGAGGCTGTGGTTATATTCCATGCTTACTCCATTTTTCAGGTGAATTCCATATTTCACTCTATTTAGAGTACATTACAATAATCCAATCTTAAATTGACAAGGTAAGTTTTATTGAGGTGGAGAGGTTGTGTTTGCCTTTACAGACAAAGATGGATATATTATTTGGGACTATAATTGCAAGCTGGGCATGCAGGAGGTTCTTAAGGTCTTATATCACACCCGAATGGCCACCTGCCACCTCCCAGAGCACAGTCACACTTGCTCGGTGTTGATGCCGAGCTAATATTTGATCAGCATCTCACCTGAACTTTGCAGTTCACCCAAGCTGTCTCAGGTGATGTGTAACACATCTGCAGACAGCTAATCGTCTTCAGCAGGCTTGCTCATGGGGGCACTCCGTTAGATAGCTCATTGCACCAGCTGGAGCCAGTGGGACAGATATGGAAAGTTTTCATCAACATGCTATGTGCAGGCACCAACTCCCCCAGTTCCATTTTGAGCTAGCTCAGTTGTTTCTTTATTGTGCCTGTAATGCAGTTCATTCAGAGCAGGAAATAATCCCCAAGTTAGAAATAAAGTGCTTGACTTTCATGTTTCAAGGGAAGGCTGCTAATTAGCTAAAAATCTCACACCATTTTATTTATATAGAAAGCAAATTTGATTTTGAAACCACTGAGAAGCAATAACCACAGAACTTTATGATGTCACTATTAAAGAGATGTTTTTCAGGCTTTATTTATGACCTAATTTTATACAAAGCGCCTGCAGTGTTGCGGGCATATAGGAATACCAACTAAGTGCAGGGAAATCAGAGGCCATCTGAAAAAGTCATTTGCTTAGTGATCTCCATGGGCTGATTCTAATAGAGGATTCAGGTACTTGTAAATTATGTCACAGAAACACCAAATTTTCAAGCGGCTAGATCCCAGTGATGAGTCGGGAAAAAAAAAAAAGGAGGAAAAGCCAAAGAAGCTTAGAAATATGATTTAAAATATGTGTCCTCAGTGAGTGGTGAAAGTGCATTGACAGGTGACCTGATCTGGCCAAATGGCTCATCATGCTCAGTGTATAAACTGGGGGGAGTTGGCCGGAAGGGGCTGGTCGCTGCTTGGGGATGAGCTGGGCATAGCTCAGTGAGTGGTGCACAGTTGTACTGTATATCACTTGTTTCTCTTGAGTTTTATTTCTCTCTTTCCTTTTCCTTTTCATCATCATAATTTTAAAAATTATTATTATTATTATTATTACAATTACAATTATTATTGTTGTTGTTGTTATTATTATTATTATTCACATATTAAACTGTTATTATCTCAAACCATGGCTTTACTTTTTTCCAATTTTCACTCACATCCCACCAGGAGGAGGGCAGAGGGGAGTGAGTGAGCAGCTGCGTGGTACTTACTTGCAAGCTGGGATTAAACCATGGCAGTAGCCAAATTGCCTTCTGAGGGGAGAAATATACATTTGAGTCCACTGTTTCTGCTTGAAAAAAAAATTCCACCCTGCCGCAGGAACGACACACCTCAGTATATAATATATACTAACAACGGTTATAAATGTATTACCAGTGGTTGAACCACTGCTTTGCAGAGTAGGGTACATACCCACTGTGCCCACATTTCTAGCTGGCTTAGGTTTAGGAGGCTCCACCGTCCACAGTGTGGATTTTAGGCTAGCCTTTGAGACACACCTGACTTTGCTGAGCTGTGTACTCCAACCAGTCCAGCTCTCACACACCTGAAGTGTGACACTTTGTAATGCTACACTGGAAACAGCCACACTGGTTCTCATCCAGATGCCTGTAAAAGCTCTTCTGGGGCGACTATGCCTCTTTTTAAGCAGGTCTTGAATTATTTCTTATTTTAGAAAAAGAGGGAGAGCAATTTTTTACATGGGCAGATTTTGATAGGACAAGGGGGAAACAGTTTTAAATTAAAAGAGGAGAAGTTTAGGTTAGATGTTAAGAAGAAATTCTTCACTGTAAGGATGAAGTTGCCTTACAACCACTGGAAGAGGTTGCCCAGAGAAGATGTGGATGTCCCATCTCCAGATGTGTCCAAGGCCGGGTTGGATGGGGCTTTGGGCAACTTGGTCTACTGAAAGGTGTCCCTGCCCGTGGCAGGGAGTTTGGAACTAGATGGTCTTTGAGGTCCCTTTCAGCCCAAGCCATTCTGTGATTCTGTGATTCTACGATTCTATGATTTCTGGATAGCTGTACTAAGTAATAGAAGAGAGATTAGTACCTTGATGAAGATTATTCTCCCTCAAACCCCAAGTCCAAGCCCAGGACCAACTTTCCGTTCAGCCGTTAGCAGCAGAAGGGATGTACATGCAAAACATACAGCTCTGCAGGGTGGTTGCACCATATCTCGCAGCTAATTTTGGCTATCAGTAGCATGTATGTCACACAGACCCCATGGAGTCAGCTTTCCTCTGTGTAAAGTCTAAAACAGAGAACAGAGAACCTCTGGGAAGTGAGGTAAATTTCTCACAGGTACAGCATACTCGGAACCATGTAAAACCTTCTCCTGATTTTTAAGGGCTTTACTTTTGAAACCATTTTGGTTATTTGGAGCCTAAAAAGTAAACACTGCCTCTAGACACTTCTCTTCTGGGAAGGCTTAAAATCCCTTGTCCCAGGAGGGAGAACAAGTCATCCCCTTATCTCCACTCAGGGCAATGTTCAAAAGTTTTATTTATATATACATCAGCTTAAATCTCGGCTTCAAGTGGTATGACCCAGCTGGAAAAGCTGCCAACTCCCAGATGTTTTTTGTCTCCAGCTGTATACTTATCTCTCAGAAGACTACCCTGGGTCAGGGGATGGCAGTGATAATCCATATTTCTTTCCTACATCCAAAGCAATCATTTTAAAGCTGCACAGTCTTTCTCACAAGCCCTTGTCTGGGTCTTGTCTAGGTCATATATTACTACTCCCTGTGAAAACTGCAAAGTCTTGCTAGATTGACTATAAAATATCCTCAGGTTGCTGCAGGTTTTTGATTTGTTGCACAGTACTAGATGAAAATCCTTTCAGCTAAATATGAATGAAGACTCGAGGTTTATATAGCAGCCTTGCAAGAAGAGAAGGTCATCATAATTCTGTCTTCTGAAAAGAAAATGAGGGCTAAAGGAGTGTAATTAAGAATTTTTTCTGCAAGTAGAAAATAAGCTCTGTACTCAAACAGTTTGGGCACACAGTGATGGCAACCACTGACGCTTATCACACATTTGCTGTTGACAGGTATTTGGGGTGGTCCCAGTAGTAATTTTTAATTTTTTTTAAATAAATTTGACACCAGCTGACAAAAAAGGTCCGTTATTAGTGCTTTAAGAGAAAGGGAATGGACTGCAAATCTTCATCACTGTAAACCTGAGAGAGGCTCTGTGCTCTTCATTTTGAGGATTTGTCTTCAGAACCAAGCACAATGCTTAATGTTGTGAAAAACACCAAGCAGTATGTGAAGATCCAGCTCACCAGTAAACATGCACAGGTAACTAGGGCAAAGTTACTCCTTCCCAGGCAGGCTGGCAGCATGTTTCAGGAGAGGCAGGAGGACTCCGTTCCAGCTGAGGTCCAACCACCCCATGCAGAGAAGGGAGTGCATCTGGAGGCTTCTGCCTGAGCTGCTCCTCAGGACCCATGACATCAAGGCTTCTGCATGGACACATGGATTTCTCCTACCAGAGATATTTTTTTCGCAGTTCTTTACCCCCTTCTTGTGCTAACACTCTTCTTACACAGACAGACAGTCTCAGATACATCATGGAAGAATAAATATTGCAGATTTGAGCTGGATTTATTTTTTATAGCTGCTGTCACCAGCTGTGTTTGCTGTACAATCTGCTGGCCACAACCACCGCCCTGCTGAGCTACCTCAGCCCGCTAACTCCCCCACAGGGCTTCAGTTCTTTTAGAGTGGAATCATTTGCAACAGGATTTTCATATAAGCTTTGCAACAAAAGAGAAATTTCCCTTGCCCTTCTAAACAAAAATAAAATAGCAACGAACTGTGAACCCTTCTAATAATGAGTCTCATCCTGCTGATTAATACAAGATATGGAAGATATTAAAGTGCATTTGTTTTGGCCTGAGTACCAGTGTTTCTAAATGCATGGGCTGTGGCTCTCTCGTTCCCTAAATACCTCAATTGTCACTAAAACACTAACGCCTTGTCTTGTCTAGTTAGAAGCTCACAGACACACTAAGGCTGCTCAGAGAACTCTCCAATCTCTGCAAGAAATGCTGCCACTCATTCTCTTCACTCTTCCAAGGCCTCCAAGAAGTAGCTTACGCAGACAATAGAAAATTTTCAACTTTTCATGTGTGTAAAGCACCTGGGTGGTAGAATTTTCCAGAAGACATTACCAACACACATGAA
Organism: Rhagologus leucostigma; assembly: GCA_013397725.1. Taxonomy (NCBI): domain Eukaryota; kingdom Metazoa; phylum Chordata; class Aves; order Passeriformes; genus Rhagologus; species Rhagologus leucostigma. The sequence continues at coordinate 999,681 of VZTD01001345.1, read as the reverse complement.
ATTTATTTCATTCGTATATGGAGTTAAAACATAGAGAATAAGTTAATTTTTTTTTAGTTCTTTTCAAAGTTGATTTCTAGAGTTACAAAAGATAAGATGATGATTATTATAGATTTACTATTCCTGTGTCAAAGAAGATTAAAGCATGGTATAACTCCAGGAGGGCATATAAACCCTGCACACTCCTTCCATACCATATTTTTTATCATCACCATGGCTACATAGAGTCTTTAATGGTTATTCAGCTTTTTGGCACTGTAAATTTGTGTACTGGACCTCCTTTTTCTCAGAATCCCTTCAGAATTTTGTCAGAAAAAATTGTCAAAGCATTTATGAGATACGCTTCTCATTCCCTGCATTTTCACTCCATAGTAAGTATGCTTGCATCCAGTTTTAGAAAGCAATATCAAGTAATAGCCATTCCTTTAATTTTTGTATGGCCATTTTAGGTTTCCCACATGGAGAGTGTGATCTTTCCTCTAAAAGGATATAATGGAACTATATCCTTCTCATCTGGTACTGGTACCCATCCCATCCAATTTCCTTCTCCACAGAAACAAAGAGAGGAGGCTATTTTACGTTTCAGACACTAAGTGCATTGATTCACTGTTTGAGATTCTGATTGAGCACTAAGTAATTCTTCTGTTGGATTAGGAAGGTAAGTTTGGAGCTCTTGTCCTCAAAGGTACACATTTTCAGATAGATATAAATGCTTTTGGTATTATTTGTGTAAACATCTGTGCTTGTATCAGCTGGTACTTGCAGCCCACCTGTATTTCCTAAGACTGAGAACTGGTTTAGTATTTAAAAGGGTCAGTGTAAGGACCATTAGCAATCAACAAACAGATTCTTTCAAACTTTTCCCTCATGGTAAGTGAAAAGTGTGCAAAGCTCTAAAAGTCATTGGAGCAAAGCTTAATCCTTGGACACTATGCATATATTAACCTCTGCAAAGACTTTGATCAAATCCTTAAATGTCATCAGCCCCCGTCCTGTTTCTTCCGGGCCGTATAACATCACACACATCACGAGAATTGACCTTTATTGTTTGCAGGCATGCCCAAGGATGTTTACATCATCCGCACACAGCTCAGAGACACCAGTCTCTGTTCCTTACAAGATCTAAATAACTCACAGTGCATGGAAAGCAGAATTGCATACCCATACTATCATTTAGATTAGAAGGAACTCCTGGAGGTCATCTGGGTCACCCCCGCCACCTCCTCTTCACATCCTCATTTGGTTCAAAGCAGGGACAACTTCAAAGACGGGTCTATCTTCAACTTAGATCAGGTTGCTCAGGGCCTTGCCTACATCACGTCAATGAATCTGTTGCTACCAGGATAGAGAACCCAATTGGTTGCACATTTGAAAGAGCACAAATTCCCCACAGCAGCATTTCAATATCTAGCACAAGAAGCTTTCCCAAGTCGTCCATCAAAAACAACATAGTCACTGACAAAAGCAAAACCAAAACCCGTCCCCTTAGTTTCACGCCAAAGCCAGTGCTTTGATAACAGTATATGGTCTAAGAGCATTCTATCAGTGATGCCCATGCTACCCGCAGAGAATAGCAGCTGGAAACTTCCAAAAGCATTTTCTCCAGAGGGTATGAATGGAAGCTCTGAAGTTTGATTATTATCTTTCTTTTTTCAGAAGTGGAGGTGTCTAGCCATGAACCCCACAGTAGACAGCACAATCACGATATGTCAGATTTTGCTCAGGAGGCATCAAAGACAGAATACCTTTGTAATGAATGGCCAGGTCAATTAATATCTGCATCCCCGATGGTTTCCACACTGCTGAGGGCTCTGAGTAAAACTAAATGGTAGAAAATAGCTAGTTCCTCCACTGTGTAGCTCTAAACCATCTTGCCTTCAAAGTGCCTGACCCTTCAGTGGGTCCTATGGGGCCCCAAAATATGCTTTCTCTGCTTCCAAATGGAAATGCAAGGGAGCTGGTTCCCATTCAAATTGTTTCCTCTTAAAACAAAAAGGAACAAGAAACCCGCTTCACTCACCGCTCTTTGTAGATGACACTGCTGTCACTCTCCCCTGCCCAGCAGGCACTGCTGGGACACGTCTAGCATGGGCTAGTGCATTTGCACCCCTGCGGGCAGAGCAAAATGCGCAGAGGTAACACATGTCAAAGACCTCCAATTACTGAACACGTAAGTAACTTTCCTCTCAGTGCACCACATGATTGAGTCCTAATTGAGCATCACATTCCTCCTGGATGCAAAAGCAAACCATTATGGACAAATGAGTCAAAACGCCAAAATGAAAATCAGTCAGATAGCTCAAGCACGCCTGACAGAGCTATTTAAAGGATTCTGGCCATTAGCTATCACTTCGATTATATCACTTTTCATACTGACATGAAAGGTGGCAGAGGAACTATTTTCTCAGTCTCTTGCTTCTTCACAAGAGGAAACAAACATCAGGCACAAAATATTCAGAAAAAAATGTTAGCTGTCTTTGTTACCATTTCATCTTCACCTGACTCTAATGTTATAGTCTGGGATGGGGAGGGCACATCTGAGCAGTTAAATACTGTTTTTAAGGCTTTCAAAGAGTAGTCTGCATATGAAAAAGATATGTCTACATATGGATGATTACACTGGTCTTTGATGCTTGGTCCCCATATATATTTTGATGGTGCAACAAAAATACTTAGAACCAGGTATTTTTATATATATCTATGGCATCTTTTCAATATTTATGTTTTATGTACAGTTGCCAGCAAGATTGTGAACATCATAGGTTTACTTCCTTTGCTGTTATCCAAAAAAATGCTGTGTCTCAAACCAATGTAGTTCGAAGCCTAGTTTTATGAAAAGTTAGGGAATGCAGTTTGAGGCTGGCTTTGTTTAAATTAAACCATTCCTCAGTGTATCTTCTTATCTTTGTTCTTCTCACACACACACACACACGCAAGTCCTCACAGTAATGCCTTTCTCTATAATTAAAAAGAGGGCAAATGCAAAGAGTAAGTCTCTCACATGTCCAGCCAATTGGGTGCTCTATCCGATTGGCAATTCAGTCAATGATTGCTGTTTTCACTGCCATAGGAAAGAGGGGAGTTCTTGTACAAACTTCCAACTACTTCTAGCTGCAAGATGGTCAGGAGGCTGGAGCACATGGCATTCAAGGAAAGGAGAGAAGCACTGTTCAGGCTGAAGGGGTAAAAGCAGACAGAATCTTATTGCTGCCTTCTACTACCTCATGAAACATTACTAAGCATATGGAGCCGTATTCTCATTGTAACTCCATGGCCAAAGAATGAGAGGCAGTGGACATAAGCAGCAGTACAGGAAAATCCAATTAGATTTTAGGAATTTTTTTTTTGCGCGGTGAAGGTGGTTGAGTATCATAACAGATACTGTTGAGAGAGTTTGTCATACCTCCCTCTTTGTAGATATTCAAAATCTAATGTAGGCAAGGCCCTGAGCAACCTGATCTAAGTTGAAGATAAACCCGTCTTTGAAGTTGTCCCTGCTTTGAACCAAATGAGGATGTGAAGAGGAGGTGGCGGGGGTGACCCAGATGACCTCCAGGAGTTCCTTCTAATCTAAATGATAGTATGGGTATGCAATTCTGCTTTCCATGCACTGTGAGTTATTTAGATCTTGTAAGGAACAGAGACTGGTGTCTCTGAGCTGTGTGCGGATGATGTAAACATCCTTGGGCATGCCTGCAAACAATAAAGGTCAATTCTCGTGATGTGTGTGATGTTATACGGCCCGGAAGAAACAGGACGGGGGCTGATGACATTTACGGATTGATCAAAGTCTTTGCAGAGGTTAATATATGCATAGTGTCCAAGGATTAAGCCTTGCTCCAATGCCTTTTAAAGAGTTTAAAAACAAATCACTTCCCTTATTTGACTCTTGGCTGAAACTCCTCTTTTACTGAGGTTATGTCCTCTCTCTCTCAATTTATATTCTTTCTTTTCTTCTCAAACAATGAGGTATTAAAGTCTTCATTTTCAAAAAGTAAATGTTTATCCTTTTTGTAATTTAGCTCATCAGTACTGCGCAATGGAAACACCAGAAACAAACCTGAATGACAGTTTTGGGGCTATGTGTATCTATCTGTTCATTAGGACATGGCCCAGTGCCAATAGCAATGTTCCCACTGCTGTCAGTGAATTTTGAATCAGATCTTTTAGGGCTAGATGCAAAAAGAATAGACACACTGAGTGAGCCCAGAGCTGAATCCAAATCTTTGAGCCAGGCATTAGCACTATTTGTGTCATATCTGAGGACAGATTTTTGCCTCATTGTGAGATACAACACAACTTCCAGAACTTAAACCAACAGTCTGCAAGCTTGGTCTTGGAAACATATGAAATAATTCAGTTTAGAATTTTTTGAGTAATCTGTTTCTAAGGAAGAAAAATCACCCATGGTAAAGTAAAATTTAGTGGTGATCTCTTGGCTGAAATTATCTGGGAGCCACTAGCTAGAAATAACCAGTCGCTGCTTAGGGCACGCTAATATTTTAGATCTTGACTTCCTTGACATGTTTGGTGTTTTATCCATCACTACCGGGAAGTACCTCCACATATAACCTGGATCATATATATATCTATTTATGTTCACCATAGCATCACCTTGAACCACTGCGCAGAGGTTGTCTTCCAAAATGGGCATCACGCGTGACAAAGTTCATTATGACAGTATTCACAGGCACATGGAAAGTCTAGGTTTAATTCCTTTCCCTGGTTGGTGAGACTGCAACCTCCCATCTTCCTAGAAAGGGGCTTATCCATCACCTGTCATCATCCTAATACAAGAACATCCTCCTTGATGAACTCGGTAGCGTGAAGGAAACGCATTGAAATATCTTGGGATAAAGTGTGGGAGTGTGAATGAGCCTGGCTGTGAAGTTCAGTGATTAGAAATCTCCTATCCCTCCCAGTTAGTTAGCATGTCTTTGAGGTGACTTACCCTTATTTCAGTTTACAGCTGTTCTTTGGCCATTGGTCTCTGTGCCAACAGCTTGGTTTGCGCTTGATGTAAGAACTGAGAGCTTGAGCACTTGGACAATCCTTAGGAGCAGATTCCACACACTTTACTATCACCCCTTTTACATGTAGTATGGACAAATATAGTACAGCAAGAGAGACAAATCCAGGTTTCTTTTAGTATTTATCAGTGGAACACCAATTGTTTCAGAGTTGTAATTAAAGGATAGTAAAACTTGCCTATAAAGTTTCTTATTTGGTTGGGCTTGGAAGGCAGAGGAAATACGTTACTAAATTGTGAATGCATCATCAGTGTCGTCTATTCTATTAGAACTAATGATAGGCAGAAAAGATACAGAAGTGCAACATAAAAATTATATTGTCCAGTTTTGACAAATTGTGGTTTTATGGTACCTGTCATTTCAGAATGCCTTCAGTTTTGAGGAACACTAAGATGAGGTCATTTAGACATTATCGACTCTGCCATTATGGCATCAGTCACAAGTATTTAAAGCATTTAACCCTCCATGAGGAGCTTTGAACTATAAATGGCATTCTATAATAAGTACAGCCTGCTGTTTTATAGCAGTGACACCAGATGTGTGGTCTCTTTCATGGCTGCCTGTACTGCCACAGTAACTTCTGTGGTTCTCATGGTGCTTGGAGCAGCACTTTCATTGAAGACAATGAAACTATACCCATGTTAGGATATAGCAAGCATCTTTTTATTTGCCTATGTATTTGAACTCATTTTAGCTAGATTGGACTGTCTTTTCTGGAGTGATGTTAATGGAGTTCGGAATCAGTGAGCAAACTAACAAATTCTTGTTCCAGGTAAACAGGAGATGCAGAATGCATATTAATACAAGACACCACATTCCTTTACTAGAGCCCACAGTTAGGCTAATAACACTGTACTCAGCTTTTTTCAGCAAATGGCCTTGTTTTTCAGCAGGCCTGAGCACTGACTGTTACAGTGATTTTGCAGGAAGCCTCTGCTCATTCATCCAAAGCATGCAAATGTGGACATAGCACATTAACTCGGACACCCTCTTAAAACAAACCTGGGCATAATGTTCACAAATCAAACTTACATAGAAAAGGAAACCTAAAGCCTAATATTAAGTTCGGTGAGGTCAATATAAGAATTTTCATTCATTTTCTTAGATTTTGGGTGAGTCACAATGACGATTCAGTGGGTGTTCAGAGCGTGAAGTCACAGTTTTGAATTTGTTATGGTCTAAGTGTGTACCCCAAAGCACAAACAAAGATGATAAATACATTCAGTTCATGGAGATATTTTTAGCTTCCACTAGCCTTTCCAATTTAAAATATACCAGCAATTAAGTTTTCATCCCAGTTTGCCTTAAGTAAGCATGATTTTTTTACTGTTTACAATTTCCAGCTTTCTGTGAGCTTCATAGTTCCAGCTCTTCTAATTGTGTCCATCTGTAGTCTGTACCCAGGCTGCAGACCATCTCTTCTGAGTTACTGGCAGAGAAGCACTTCCCAGATGCTGTTCATCAGTGTCAGACCAGCATGAGATACACAGGTATCAGATATTTTAGCATTTGTAAGAGCTCAATGCCTTTGCTTACATATGGTACCTACTGCCATTTGAAATGATGTAGATCATGTGAGACATCTGCATGGGACTTTCATATGTGGCACAAGGTATGTGTCACAGCAGTGCTTCAGCATGATAGCAGTGATGCACCCTTCTGAAACAACAGCTGAAATCCAGGTAGCATTCTCTGGGGCATCTCCAAAAGTAATGGCAACATTTGGGCGGCTGGGCCACATCCACCAAGTTAGGAAAAGGAGTTTCCATATGTGTTGCAAATATCAGCCTAGCCTACCTACAAAGGTACACTGACACCACTAAATAGAAATAGGATACGATCCTGGCATTTTAAGGCTATGCAATGTAAACTGTGCCTTGTTCACACAGATGAGGACTCGTTTACACAAAAGCAAACTGCTTGCACCAGCAGACCACACCTCTTGGTCATGGACCTCCTGTGTGTCCCACGTTGTGTTGCTGTACTCTTAGAAAATACTGTTCGTGTGAGTTTGTGTCTGCAGTTCAAACAATCTGAAACAATGTGAGAGCTGTGCTGTGGTCCATCCATGTGGCAGCACTGAACTGAGCATACGTGCCCTTGAACATGGCAGGAAAGATGTATGGCTGTGCAAGAGAAGGCAAAGCCTGTCAGGATAGCATTACAGAGCTGTACAGAGCAGAGGGTATCATAAATATGCAGCCTCATGTGCATTGCCTGCTGGGAGCCATCTCTGGAATGAGCTCTCCACCAAGCCATGGCAGGACATCGTGATGGAGAAAGCGCCTGGAGTGATTGAGCACAGTTCCAGGGAACATGTTAAAAATTTAGCACCATGAACCACCTGAGGTCCCCTGCTTGTGCCTTTTCCTATTTTTATGAAGTTACACAGATCTATCTTCAGTGTCTACTGGTTAGTATTATTGATTCTAGGTTTAAAAATATATGCTTATAGAAACATACTTACATTTATAATTTTTCAAATATAGGAGAAATATAAATTAGAGTGTGCTTGAAAATTTGATATTATTTTGTGCTGGACTATGTTCAGGTTCGATAGAAGGACTTGGGTGAGCAATTCTCCTCAGTCTTCCTGGAACTTAGCATGCCAGCTCCCTTAGCAGACCATACAAAGCATCGTGTTCAACAGAATTCCTGCCCAAAACGTATGAGCTCAGTTTATTCATTGATGTAACCTACATCTCATGGAGAATAGATGGTCTGGGGATAATGTGCATGCCCCCCGAAAACAAGAGTCAGTGAGAATTAAGCACTTAATACTGGCTAAAATCTGTTCCTGGCTCCAATAAAGCTAATGTAAATGAGTATTATGATGCACTACTACTTTAAGTTTCAGCAGCCTTCCTGTTGTGGGAGTGAGAGTGCTCTGGGGAAGCAAATCATCAGGACATTGATTTAATATCAGTTTTGATTTAAGTTTCTTGCAACACAGTGGGTTATGCTGACTCTCAGCCTGTGAGTGTTGTTATTTGGATTCTGGATAAACAAAACAATGGTTCATTAGAAAGACTTTAGTACTTTTGTTTTGACTTCTCAAGGCAAGAGGAAGGGGTAGTATGCCTTACATTTGCTGTCATTTTTAAAATTTTAGACACTGAAAATCATTGGTGATTTATATGTGGTGTATTTCCATATCAGCACAAAATACACTTCATGAATATTACTGCTGGTAGAGGAGCCATGCTTTCATATGGCTTTGCTGTTCATAAACAAGTTTTCTTTTTACAAGTGAATACACAGATCGTTTTGTGACTACTGTACTGCAAGCCTCCAGCAAACCTGAGTATTTGTGGCTTTCACAGTGTCATTACTTTTCTATGTGAAGCATCTCATCCACACGTCTGCAGGGTGTCAGTATGCATTGTGACTATTTTACATGTTATGAGGAAATATCTCTTGGATTTTATAGGGTGCTTTAGTCCCCAAGTATGGATTACTACTTTTTCAATAGTACCTTTTCTTTGCTGAGGTAAACACCTAGAAATCATCTGTCTGCTGAGAGAAAGTAGCTTAGCTTGTTGTCCCTAAGGACTACAACCAGAGCTATCTGCTCCCAGTATTGTATTGGGAAAATTCTGTTTGTGATGAAAATAACATTGGTCTGAGCTGTAATGCAAGCTACTACCCGTCATGTTCAAGCAAGACCAGCTCTTGGTGTTTGGAGTCAAATTAATGCAAGGAGGAATGATTTCAGCATGCTGTGAATTTAGTCTGCACAAAATAATTTTGTTCTCCATTGTATAGGATTACATGTATCTATTGTACATTCATCAAAAGGAATTTTTAGTTCTATTCCTAGAGTTATCGGGCATGTCTTTCTTTCTGTAATGGAACTTATTTACAGTTTGCCTTTTGGGCTCACTTGAGCTGTCTCTGTGCATTGCTTGCCTCCTGCCCACTATTATAACATCTTGTTTCTCTTTGTGGTAAGAATACTCTGTGGATTTTTCGTAAACCTGTGCTATCCTTATGGGAGGTTGTTCAATCTGTTTTTTTTCTGGTATTTTTTAAAATGTATTCTACCTACTGAATTCCTTTTGAATTTCAGAGAAAAATAAAGATCCTAGCACTGATACCTGCCTGTTGTCTGATTCAGAAGGAAAAATTAAATCATCTACAAACTGTCCCAAGAATCTGAATCCAACCTAGGCAGCATCACTTGAATCTAACTTGTCGAGTCTTTAAAAAATATTAAAAGTATAGAGTTTCATTTGGCTTTATTTTGCAGTGAAGACATTTCTCAGAAAGTCATTCCAAAGTAGCAACTGTGACCAACATAGTGTTTTGGAAAAGCAGGTAACAGAAATATCACCAAGATTACACTGCTCTGAAAGTCTTGTTCAACTACATTTTCATGGTTACAGCATGATTATGCAGTGGATTGATATGAACAGAGACACTTAGAAAATGTATTTTGTGCGCTAAGGTTTGTGTTGCTCCTGGAAGAGTTTAAAAGTAGGGCTTTCAGTGCCTGTAGCTTCCAGCCATATTCAAGGGCACCTTGATTTAACTGTAAGCAGTGCCCCAGTGTATAGTCGTAGGGTTATTTCTGTTCTTTGGGGAGAAAATCAGGCTGCAAATGCACACATCCTTCATGGCAGAATATCTGTCTAGAGAGAGGAAAGCAGATATATGTATAAGGGTAAAAATCTCAAATATAGCCTCTAAGAGGTGTGATAATTATTTTCAGGAAAAAGTGATAAGATGCAGTTTAAATCCATGGGGCACATTGTTCCAATGAACGTGCAGTGTATTTATTAGGGTACTCAAAGGATTTATAGCTGCTCCAAAGAAGTACATCTGCTCTATGACTACAGGCAACTTTAGTTTCTGGGGAAAGTTTCTTGAAACTTTTTTTAATGTGCTTTAACCTCTTGCATGCTGACTTGACATAAATAAAAGTGAGTTACTTCATATAGCCTTCAGAGGCAAAGGCTAAATGACAGCATCCAGCTGCTCTGGATGCTCAGACTGGGCTAACCCCTCTGGCTTGGCACCAGCTCCAGACTGTCAAGACTCAAGTACACACCTCTCAAAACTTTTGTAATTCCTGATTTCTGGGAAAGGAAATCAGGGTATAAAGACCGGATGGGAATTACAGTTTTTCCTGTAGTATCTGATTTAGATGACCTCGCCATGCAGTAACAGTTAAGTATAGGGGAGTATATGTCTATGTACACACGTGGAATGATCTGCTGAAAAATGGATACGCTTGGAAAAATAGCCCAGCAAAAGCCCATGTCTACATTGCACAGCCCTACATGCTTTGACCCAAAAAATCTCCTGCCCTTTAGCTATGCTCACACTGGCAGAGTCATAGTGTGGGGTGCCAAAGAAGAGTCTCTTAAGCCGCTTCCCATCTCTGCATGCCTGCAAGGGTTCACTCGTTTCCCCTCAGGTGTTCACAGACCAGAGCTGAAGCTGTCATAACCCTGGGAGCTGGTTACCAGACCACCACCTCAGTATACCCCAACCACGCAGGACAGACAGAGCCAGCCGAGACAGCGGAAGAAGGAGATTCTGTTCTGCACAAAGGAAGAAGAAAATGAGATAGAGATAAAATAGAAAAAGAAAAAGGAAAAAAATAACCCAGTAAAATAAGAAGTAATGAATTTTTCGTTATATTCCAATGCAAGTTATTATCACTGTGACAAAAAGAATTTGAACATCATCACCCCTTCTCATAACTGCTGAATAACTCATATTCTTGAGTCTCTATGCTTGTCCCCCTCATATGTGCCCATTTGTGGCTCAAGATGTGAACCAGAGAGAATGTACTGCTTGCTTGATATTTAGGGCAGGGTAGTCAACAACTGTTTGCTCTGCTGGCAAATGACCCATAGGTCAGGCCATTGCTCAGAAATATCACAGGAGGATGTTGCCATTCAGAGTGCTGACTCAGGGAGAACAGGAATGCCAAATGAATGAGCAATCATCACGGTATTTTGTTTAGGATGGAAATCTCAATTAGAATTCTGTACTTCTCCTACTTCTTGTTCTTCCTTGTGGCAATCTTTTTACACAACAGCAAGATGTTAACAGTGCAGAATAAAAGGCATGCTAATAAGTATAATTTTCCTTCTTTTTTTTTTCCCTGAACACCACATTTGCTTCGTGTTCTTTATTCTGTTGTACATAGTAATTAAAAAAAAAAAAACTGGTGCTGGGCTGTTTCTTTCCACAGAGATTTTAATTTTTTTCAAGCCACTCCTCTCTGAGCATTTGTACATTTGAGAGCAATTGTACATTTGCTCCCTTTCCTCCACAAACACCAGGTCCCCTCTAGGAACTGCTGTTCTTGTATGCAAAGATGTAAGAGCAGTGAATAGCAGTAGAACAGTCTGTCTGAAACCCATTTTCATCTGCTTTTTTCTTTTTTATCCCAAGTGTTATCTTAGTCATTATAAAATATTTCTGTTCCTCTATTATTTCTTTTTCCTTTTTTTTTTTCAAATTCCCTGTGTCTACTGTTATTGGCTTTGATGGACAGATGATATATGATAGCCTGAGACACGTTTGACAGAATATGACTTTGGCCTGAATAAATTACTGTCAGGGAAGTTTCAAGGAAGTACTAAAATAAATTTGCAGTGACTCAAAAATGTGTTATAAATTATAACATAATCTCCGCTGCTGAATGATTTGATGGTTAAAACAATTAAGTGAGTTTTTACTTTAGGTGAGTCCTCATAATTTTTCCTTATAGTTTAACTTCTCAAATTGCTCTAAGCCCTTTGGAGGAAAATATTTTAGAAGGGAAATTTTCCTTCTCCCTTGCCAAAAATCATATTTCTTTTCTGTCAAGCTTGTGTCTCTACTCTCACAGGTAGTTCAGAGATGGCAGGGTTTGGTCTTTCCTCATATATTTGTATCAACTCCTACAGAGGGTAACTAGGATCCTTCTGCATTGTGCCACTACCTTCCTGATCCTTTTCTACTCCAAGTCACCAAATCCCAGCTTTTCAAATGACATTCTTTAAATACTCCAATTAAGAGGATAAGGAATGAAAGAGTTTGTGAAGCTCAGGATCCTTACGGGATCTTGAAAATATTCTTCAGGCAGTGGCCTATATTTTATGCATTCAGTATCAATGGTAGCTTTGATTCAGTGAGGGTAATCTCTTCTGTCTGCTGAAGAGCTCCTGACTGGAAAATAACTAAAATAGACAAAAAATATGAATGTTTCTATTATTATCTTTAGCTCCTTTATGACACTACCCTTTGTGAGGCTGTATATTCTTTTTTTCCGTTTTGAGTTTTTTCTACACTGTGAAGAACTCTGGATTTACTTTTTATAAACAAAATTGCAAATTTTCTAGATTTTTCACTCCCTAGCCTGTGAAACTGATTTTCTTAAAATCTGCAGTCTTCACTCTTATGGTAAAACAAATCCAATTTTCAAGCTTTTGTGACTATTACTAAATCCCCCAAACATGAATTTCAAAGCTTCTAGATTTTGGAGGCAAATAAACTGCAGCACTTGTTGCTTTTATTATGTCATTATTTTTATGATAGACTCCTGCCCGTCGGAGCACAACCTGTGATCACCAAATGCCTGGTGTGGCTGAAAAGCATCAGCAGGCTAAGGTGGGGTAGGCACTTTGAAAAAAAGCCGAATAAATAACCAGTGCACAGCTGCTTCCATCGTGAGGGGGCTGGCACAGGGGCTGGGCTGCTTTTAAGCTGCCTGTGCGCGAGGAGCAAGCATCGATCTTCTGACCAGCTACTTGCTTCCATCAAGAGGGGTAACTGGCAGGAGGCCGCCTGCCAGCCGTAGGCAGCTCTGCAGCTCAGTTGTACCTGTTTGTTCTCAGAGACAGCTGTGAAGAGCAGGCGGGATTGCCTGGGCTTTGAGGGAGGAATGAGACAGGAATATTTTACTGTTCTGTGTGAAGTGACTCACTAGCTATCCATTGCAAATTGATTGCTTCGGGTCCTGTAGCTTTCCTTTCACCACCCACCCTGCCCTCACAGCCCACGGCAGAAGATGCAGAACAGATGCATTCCTATTTTCTGTTTGTATTTGGAAATATCGCAGTGACAGCATCCTTGTCCCCGCAGAGACACGCAGCCTGTCCTCCCCCTACCGCCGCTTTGGTGCCGGGGCCTCTTGCATTAGCACTAAAGGGAAGGGGAAGGTGCAAGCACAGGAAGAAGGTTGATACCTGTTGCGAAAAAAAAAACCGAAGAACCAACAAAAACAAAAAGAGAGAAAAAAAAAAA
>VZTD01001345.1:971423-986352 GCA_013397725.1 Rhagologus leucostigma | reverse complement strand
AAAAAAAAAAAAAAGACAAAATCAAGTTTACATACACAGCTTCCTGACTCAGGCCCCTTCCCTTGGCAGCATCCGGAAAGTGGTGTGTCCCCCTCAGCAGTGTGGTGACATAGAGTTCCCTGATGCCAGCAGCATGCTTGTGGTGGCAGGGAGATGGATGGCAAGCTACAAAGCCTGCCCAAGAGCCACAACAAATACTCAAGCGGTAACACCAAGCCTAGTTGCATGCTGTGTTTACCTGCTTGATTTAAATATAGCTCAAATTATGCTATATTATCACTACTGTTAGCTAGACGTGTTTGGAGAAATGGGGAGGCTTTTTACCTAAAGCGGTATTCAAGAAGGGAAAATAGAGTTTTCATTGTAAGGAAGGTACTAGAGATGTAGGGGTAATGCTTTGCTTATCCAGTGACTCTCTGATTTCAAGTAATTTGCTTGGCATATGATTATTTTTCATCTATATGGGGTATTCCTTTCTTCTCTTCATTTTTCGATTTGGAATAAAAACTCTTTGGGACAGACACCTCATTCAAATTCACACAGTATGCCTCAAGTGCTGGAAACTCTGCTCATTCCTATCCATCAGTGTTTGCTCTTTAAATTGTCCAGATTAGATTTCACAAATGGTTTTGCAGTGTATTGAATTTATGGCAGAGGTGAGCTGTGCACCTTGAATTCATACTGCTCACCAAGTCACAGGGCTCACACTGAGGACTCCAGATATACATATCTACTTCAAAGAGAATCAAAGAAGGGGTCCATTTCCTGATTCAGTATTAGATTGAGCACCAGTCTTGAAAGAATATCTAAATGCATTACTTTCTGCCATGGCAGAAAACAGGGAATCGATTAGTCTCATTAGATTTTTGCTGCTTTAGGATAAAATCTTATTAGAACACTCCATTACTTTGCTATACTTCAATCTGGACTTAAACCTCTTCCCTCTTTTAGAGTGATTCTTGAACACCAGCAGTAGCTGGACCTATACCCAACCTCTACATCTTCTGTCTGCATCTGCGCGAGTCCCTGGCAGCCCTGAGGAAGCTGTGTGCAGTTGTTCTGTGAGGATCCGATAATTGGGGTACTTAACCCTCTAGTGAAAGGACAAGAGAGTGCAACTCCGCCTCAGCTCCCCTGCTCTGTAGGAAGGCAAGGAAAGCCATTAGTATATTGACAAAGCAGATTGACACTATAAGGCTCTCTCTGACTCCGATTGTGTTCCTGATAAGCACTTTCCCTGCTGAGCCTACTCACCCTGCCAGAAATATCTTTTTGCATAACTTTGTGTCTCTGAAAACATTACCTTTTTCATTCTAAATATTTTGTGATTTTCACTTAGAACTTAGATGTTTTAACAATTTATATTTGCATGTGATCTAACACCAATTTGTTGATAACTATCTCATCTCCGAAACAACTCTGAAAACAAAATTGTGGCATCTTTCTTGGAGAGTCTGGAAAGAAAATCTGGCAAAAAAAAAATACGAAACTACACATCACTACAATGAGCACATGTAATGTCACAAAGCCTCTATGCTGACTTTTAATTTTTTCTTGACTGTATATATTCACCACTTGTAATAATGCAGATTTGTATATATTTGGTTTAAAATAATCCAGAAGGAAAATATCCAGGCCACTGAAACCAAGATGCAGTTCCAGAAGAGAATGAATGGCAACCAGAGGTGTTAGGGAAGGGAAATCCCCTAACAAGGGATTAATTTTGGATGGAATAAATCATGATGTTAGAACAAGCAGGAGTTTGCATGGTACAGGTGCAAGTTTGGGGTGTTTCCATAAAACGCTAGTAATGGGGACATTATTAATCCAGATTATGATGTGGAGAAGAGCACTCTATACCTCTCTACCAAGCTCTAATGCCTTGCTCTCTGCAGCTGCTCTCCCTCAGGCTGATTCTGTGGGGCCTAGTGATCTCCTGGGATAAGAGGGTCTGAAAAGTTTGGCTTTGAGTCATTTAGAGTCCACTGAGAAGTTCTTCAGTTTGGAAAGCAAAGGAGCTATGTCAAGAAGTAGCTACTAGAAGAAGTGAAGTTAAATGTAAGGCTACTTCAAGTATGAAGCACAATTATCCTTGTTCTCTTATGAAAGGACATATCCCAGCTCTTGCTGCAATCGTACACTTCTCACAGCTCTTGGGAGGCTTGAACTATTTGTCTGCTATAACACATGCAGTTCCTTTAAACCCTTGAGTTTTAAGAGAAGAAACAGCCGCTTCACTACAGGTACCAGATGAACATTTCCAGGACAAAAGAAAGTCTCTGTAAGCTTGAAATAGTCTATTAGTAATTGTTTACATTAGCTATTAACACTTTTGCTTGGAGAGACAAAGGGCTGTTCAGAAAGAATCAGTGCTTAACGGCTTAGCCTTGCCACAGAAAAGCCTCTGGCATTTTATCTTTAAGATTCCAGCGTATTTCTGTTGCTACTTTTATACTTATCTGCAATAAAAAGCCGATTCCTCCGAGTGCTTTGGATTTGCTTGGATCAGATT
Organism: Rhagologus leucostigma; assembly: GCA_013397725.1. Lineage (NCBI taxonomy): Eukaryota > Metazoa > Chordata > Aves > Passeriformes > Rhagologus > Rhagologus leucostigma. The sequence goes on along the minus strand of VZTD01001345.1, from coordinate 983,840 downwards.
TATAGACCAGCTTTTTAGCACTGCTCCTAGGTATGCATGGAAGGGGAAAGCTGCTTCAGGTCCTACAGATTTCCATTTCAGGGCACTGAGGTTTCCAGTACCTTCTACTTTCCAAAAGCAATGTTTTTATTTACTAGGGATCAAAGTGTAGAGTTTAAATGGACACATATATGGAAAGGAGGACACATTTATGGAAAGGACATTAGCCCAGGTTGCTCCACCATTGGACAGTCTTCTGCCCTTCGTGTCTCCTCAGCCAAAATGAATGTTGAATGTGGGAGGAGTTTTGTGTCAGGCTCTACCTGCCTGTAAGCAAAAATTTCAGTGTCTTTATTGAAAAAGAAGGGTCCATTTGATGATGTGAGACAACATTACACTCTCTGCAGGGCTGTGGAGACTGCTGAAGGTAGGATCTCCAAGTGAGGGCTAAGACACAGAAAGGTAGCAATGCCAAAGGCACGTGCCTGCTTTACTTCTTTTCTTCTGGAAAATTATTTTGGAGCACAAGGCTGTCAGCTCTGAGCAGTGACTGTCTAGCCCCTACATGGGCAATGGCACCTGCCCCTGGAGCCAGCAAACACGCAGCGTGACACCAGCATTTCCGGGCCACAGGTGGCAAAGGAGCCTTCTGCAAGATCGTGTCAGCCCTCACGCAGACCCGTAAATTATTTTCCTGAAAAAACATGCAGTAGGCAACCTGGATTGTTTTAAAATACCTGTTTCAGGTCAAAGCTTAGAGAAACACAATTCAACCAGGTCATCCAAGACAGCACCGTGGGCAGTCACATATAAATCACAAATTATAGGAGACTTGCCCAGGTCGCTGCAGGTGTCTCAAATGGCACTAGAAACTAAAGTGAGTCAGTGTTGGGTTTCTGGGGGCTGTGATGTGAATGTAGATACATAAGTGTAGGAGTATTAGTGTGGAAGCTGAATGCACTCTAACTCTCTGAACTTATATATGTGTTATTCTGAGAATTTGGTAAGGTTAACAGCCATTCTTTACTGCTTATTAAAGGCCTTAACATTTTTCTTGTCAAAGAGGTGAGAGCTCTCAGAGACAATGACAGCAAAAAATCCTTTCATTTTACTTTAAAATACTCTGATGAGAAAAGTCTTGCTTTGGAAAGTCACCTGGCTTATTTGTTTTGTTTCACAAATTACCCAAGCGCCCATTTGTGCTTTATAACTGGGATTCTGCGTTAGTTCTTGATTAGAAGAGCTGTCATCTGCTTTTCTGCAGATTCAGAAACGTGAATCATGAACAGGCAGTTATTGGTAAAGCTCCGGACCATTTAAAGTCACAAAGTAAAAAAAAAAAAAAGAGGTGGAAAACCAAAAAGCATTTGTTGAGCAAGAAGACCTGGGTGAAATTCTCAGAACTTCTCTGCCCTGAGAAAGTATCAATAACCATAAAATTTCACAGCCCGCTTTTTAGAACCGCAGCCTTAATGTTTTGTAGGGAAAATAAAGCTTTGGTTAACCTTGGCACTGGCAGACCTCATTAAAATAACAGCCTGTCACTTTCGAGTTTAAAATAACAGGGTTGTCAGTTTTACATTCAGCGGAACAATCCACGGTCTTACTCTCTGGGAAGCACAGCGGGTGTGCTGGAGGGGCTGGCAGCAGCCTAAAGACTGAGCAACACTGCCACCTCGAGGGTCCGACAAACCCAGGGTGCTCCCTGGCAGCTGGGGCAACGCGAAGCTCAAATCCTGCCGAATCCATGTGGCACACCCCTCCCTTTTTAAAAGGCTGAAAATAATCTGCCGTCAAGCGCACGGTGGTTTGGCAACTGCTTGGCATTTAAATTTATTTCATGAGGAAGTATGGAAATGTATAATGTATGAAAAAAGATTTCCATATAGAGCAAATAAAGTTCTGCCTCGCTTGTTTTATAATCGAAGCAAGTCACCCTCATTGAGGTACCTAGTGTGCATTGAAATTTTGGGCACCTAATGAGGCATTCTAAACAAAAGTGTGTGCCTAAGGTCCCTACATCTAATCAGTGGAGAAATGAAGGTGCCTTTAAAAAAACCTCTGAGAAGGATCCTCTTTATCTGTGTGAGATAGAGGGAGCCCAATTCAGTTGCTTTTACATAAATGCCTACTGTCTCTGAGATACCTGTATGAAGATGGCAGATGTAACAAAGGACACACAGGAGACACATCTTTCTTGAGAGACAGCCCCTAAAACTTAGGGATCCAAGTTAACTGGTTTTCATTAAGCCCATTTTACAAGGAAAACTGTGTGTCAATTAAAATACCCAGCCGTCCTATACTAAGCTGCTTGTGACATATGATTCTTGCCCTGACTGTGACAGACACATGTAGCAGACACATAAACGTAAACAGCTTAGTTAGAAACAGTGTGTAATATGTGCTTGCTAACCTGGTCCTTTTAAACAAATTGTTGGCTGTTAGTCTTAGAATACTTTCAGATTAAATCCCTAATGGACATAAATCGATGTATGAAAGTCTGGCGCAGCTTTCTGCTGGTACAGCACAACACAAATCAGATGGTGGTGAATGGTTTGTTCTTCCTACCTGGCCATGCCCATGATGAAGGGCATGCCTCTCACAATTGCACATGCAGCTCAGGTGCTCAAGCACCATATCCATAAATCCATTATCCAGCGGCCCACCATCATACAAGGTCTACATTATTTTTAATAAAGACTGCAAGGGTGCTGAGTGCATGGCTGGGTGTCTTAGACACTTCTAGGGCAAAGCAAGCAGCAGGCAAACAAAAAATTTGTCTGTTTTTTCACTGGGAAATAATGCAGCATGAAGAAATGGCATTAGTTAAATGTTGCTTGTGAATTAAAGGGAAAAGGAGTCTGTGACTAAAGAAGCTGCACAGACACAAACATGGCTTGTGATGGCTTCTTTCATGTCTGTTCTCTGAGACAAAATGCCAGACCTCTTTCCACTCACTGTCTGTAGCTGTTCTGTCAGTGTGACACACTGGAGGATACACTTTACACACACAGCCTGGAGTCCCTGAAATTACAGCACCCCATCACAAGCAGCCACTTGAAACATCTTCCAAGTGTCTATGCTGCTATGCACTAACCCACTGCAAAACAGCTGCGGTGGCACCCTGGTACCGCAGAGAAGCAACTTCCAGTGAACAACCAGAAACATTTGTACATTTTTCCAGGTCATAAAGGCTTAATTCTCAATGGGACTTTGCATCGAGATGTCTCTGAGCATCCACAAAGAGAAGGTGTTGACAGAAAGGCAAGCTGAATATTCTGCTTGCACTTCACAAGGAAAATCTTCCCAAATCGCAGAGTAAACAAGAAAAAAATGCGATACAAAAACATCAGGAAGAAGAGAGAGAAGTTAATGGGAAACATTTCTTCGTAACATAGAGACTCCATATTATTTGATTTCATTTGTTGCATTGAACCTACATCAGATTTCTGTGCATTTCACCATCTTTGAACACGATTTTAGTATCTTCTGTTAGTCCTTTACCTTTGAAAGTAGGAATTATATGGGTAGGGATGATAAATCTGGAAGGAAAATGAGATGGTCTTGGCAGAGCAGGACGAAAAGAAAAAAAAATTAATTTACTTTTTAAAAATTATTTTAGGGCACCCACATTTAAAACTTGCTTTTTGCCCCCAGTTGCTTCTAAGCACACTTTATCACACTGCCAAAGAAACATTCTTCCATCAGAAATTAAGCCAAAGTGATTCCATTAGCAATTGTCTGCCTGCTTCACAAACAAGGCTCCTTCTGCAATCTTTCATGCCTTGAAAAACTGGTATTCAGCACACTTTTCTTTTTACATGGTATATTCAGTGCTTACTCTGAATTCTTTTTACATGGTATATTCAGTGCTTACTCTGAATTCTCAATTTATCCAGATGTCCTGAAATAAAGCAAGGAATGCTAAGGTCTGATTCCTACTAAAGTGACAGGCTTGCTTTTAGCTTGCTTCATGACTTTGGAGTGCAAGGTGAGTAAAGAAGACAGAAACATGGGTCAGCTTTATCTACCTTATGACTGAGCCCGTGCTGGTAGGCCTGGAACTGAGCTCATGGGTGCCCTTCCAAGTTCTGCTGAGGAATTGCATAACGTTCGTGACTGACTTGGTCACGTAAGAAGTCAGTGGCAGAAATAAGAAATAAACTGTATTTCTTAATGTAGGGTGTGTAGCTATACCATTCCTGTAAATCTGGATATGAGTTTCTCTTTGCAAATGATGTAAATATTTAACTTTTCTCACTTACACAGTAATGCCTTTCTTCTGTTAGCAATTATAGATCAAGGCAAGGCTATTCTAATATCCATTTCGATATATCCCCCATTAAATTAAAAATTTAACTCTTTGCATGGTTCTTGCTTTATCTTTTTTCTTATGAGAAAGTATTGTGATTCAGAGCAAGTTTCATACCTTCAAAGTAGCTGAAAAAAGGGTATTTCAATATAATATCAGGGCTATGTCAGGAAGATAACTAGGGAAAATCAGGCTAGCTACAGCCAAAGATATCCAGCTGTCTTAATCCCTATAAATCTCTGCTAGAGCAAGTGGAAAGGAAATATGTAAAATATCAAAACTGCATATGTCTCATATTTAAATGTTTCCACAGAAGCCTAACCAAGCTTGAAAGTTAATCTTTAATTCAAAGAATAGGAAATACCAAGGAATCATTTACAAGGCCACAGGTCACTAGGGAATACAGTAGTCTGACTTCATAAATCGCAAGCAAGCAATGTTAACTGAGACCTTAGTGGGTTTTATCTCATTTTCAAGGGTCTGTACATCTGTTACATATTTTTTAAATGCTGGTGGCGATCAAAACAATGTACAGAGGAGCATGTGTAACCATGGGGACTAATAAGAGAATTTCTGTGGTCATGCTTGACAGGATCCCAGAATTGAAGCCTCTGAGACCCACAGGCAAAAGTTTAACATGTCATGGCAGACATTACCTCTCTTAATTCTATTCTGCATTTAAAGTTACATTAAAAGTACTCCAAAGTCATTGCCTGCCCAAACATTCATCTCACAGAAGTGGCTACTCCCTAAAAGAGGAGGTGAATCAATCAGTGTTCAGAATTCCTTCAGCAAAGCCATCAGATGCCACACTGCACTTCCAGAAGGTTTCAGGATGAGGTCAAGGAACCAGTTAAATAGATGTGCAAACTCCACTTCCAGAAACTGTGGATTAGCAGAGGTCTGGTCAGACAGCAGGAAAGGGCAAGACTGAGTCCACACAAGTTGTGTAAAGTTCCATGGTGAAATAAGGCGGTAGGGAGGTGTGAGGTGGGAGATAGCTGTGAAGGGAAATATCTGAAGGAGATAAAAAAAATTTTAAAATGCACCTGAATCAAAGGCATCCAGAGAGGCTGTAAATGGTAACCTTTCCCTAAGTTGTAGTCATTTTTGTTGTTGCTGCCTTTTGTGAGTCATGCAAATGTCTTCTTCTCCCCAGGCTCTAAAATGGGAATAACGCCTCAGAAGGATGCCTCTGAGATTTAATTAGTTGTCATTTACCAGTGATCCTGAGTAAAGTAAGACCATCTTACTTTATCAGGTATACTTCCTTAACATAAATTTTTAAAAAATCTGTTAGGAAATTTAATGATTTGTTATCTTATATAGAGTATGCATACACCATTTAATATATTCAGAAGTGATTGGAGAATAGGAGTCCTCATTTTGATTTTCAGGGAGTATCTGGAGAGCATGTGCAGCGCGTGAGCTGTGAGAACCTCTCTCCATTCTTTTGCTGGTTTCTATGAAAATGAAAGGCTTCTACGCCAAATTACAGCCCTCAGAAGGGTCAGGGGGAAAATCACTTTCCAGTAGGTGTTGAATCACTTGTGGTTCAAGACAGAAGTCCTCAAGTCCTAGAGCACCAGCTCTAATTTGAATATGGGCAAAATCTGAATGTAATTCTAAACATATGAGTTTTGAGCAGCTTTACGTAACTTCCAGCAGGCAATGAAGTTATTGCTCTGAACGCTAATTACTCACCACCAATATCAATCAGATTGCTTGTGTAAGTAGTTATCCAGGAACAAGCAATAATAAGAAAATCTATCCCTTTGACTTTCATGTTCACCAAGATACATGACTGGATCCTTCACCCTATAAACGCTCTTCTTTAAACTTTCTATAGAATTTTTCTATCCTCACTGTGTCCTAGCAGGAATTTACACACCATGAACAGTGGGCAGTTTAGCTGAGTTGTTTGTGCTCGTTAGCTGTCCCAGTAGAAACCTTGGGGTTTTTACCCTCAGCCTGGGCAGAAGGGGAAGAAGAGGGACTGCTGTCTCCCCGAAAACCTGGAACCCATGGACTAAAGACATCAGAAGGGGTAGGCATCCTGAGACCATCTCCACTTCTGCCAAAGCCTTGCTCACAGCCTGTAAACTGGAATTTATTTTTTGGCTTGACAGGGCTCCCCTACTGAGAGTTTAAAGGCTTGCAAATGCCACTAGTATCTCATGTGAAAACAAAGCAACTAGGGCTTGGCAAAGGGTGTGGAGAAGATTTATAAGGTGTCTATCACCACAAGAAACACTGTCAACAACCCACACAGAAAAATACTGTCCTACTTATTTCTTGTGGATGAAAATTCAAACAGTGCTTCTGAAATAACATCCTCAGCTGTTTCCATCTCCTGGCCTATAAAGCGACATTCCACAGAGTTTAAGCATAGCAAAGCAGCATGGGCCATTTGCAAGGAGAGCTATCATGTCCTGAGAAAAAAAGATAAAAGAGATAAATAGCTGAGTACAATATTGTACCTCAACAACCTAAAAGACAATCTCAAAACTGAATGGAAGAATGGAGAGCTTTTATTTCTTGGTTTTTTAAAGAACAAAGCTTAGCGATTTCCTTTAAAAGCTATTCAACAAGCTCCCCTAAATCCTATTACAACTTAATGTGAAATGCATCTGCTTCCATAAGAACAACAGTGGCAGCATTCATCCTTTGTAGTCTGTCCTTTGTTGTTTTTTCTATCTATTCTTGTAGATCTTTCCACTCTAGTATACCATACGCAAAACAAGAACTGATAAAATTTCAGTCAGAGCATTTATTTATTAAGTCGATGCTGGAAATTCAGTTTGTTCCTGCTTGCTGCCTGAATCATGCCCAATTAAATTATTGCTCAAGGAATTTATAAGGTGAAGAAACTGTTTCTATACTGTCCCAACATTTCTTGCATGTGGATTCTGTATTCAGCTACATATATTTATCTACACATAATAACAAAGATGAATATAGTCTCTGCATGACTTCTCACTGTAACTGAGATCCAAATGTACTGTAATGTATTCAGCCTGTGTATTTTAAATCAGTTCAACATCAGCTCAGCACTGCACCATTTTCTTAGAACCTGCACATGTAGCTGTCTATATAATATTTTTCTAAGACATGACCAAGCTGGTAGGTTTATCTGATGTACACTGTTTAACTGAATTCACATTCAGCAGACTGTGAGGCATATTAATTCCTTAAAAGGTGTATATTTAGAAAACCTTAGACAAAGGGAGACAGGAAGAGCAAGATGAAACATGCTTTTATTACTTGCCTGCGGAAAAAGGTGACTTTGATTGTTTGTATGTTCTGAACTCAAATGCTGAGTGTCTTGTTTTTATACACATGAAATTAAGTTTTAGCACATTTAGCTTTTTTAACCTTCACCATCATCACCATTACAAATTTAAACAATGTATTGTTTAATGTTATAATTAGTGTGGCTGATGTTTTTAATCTGTTTTCCCTCTCATTGTCTCTTAATCAGGTAACAGACATTAAAGAAAAGCTAAAGCTCTCTAAAAAGTTCTGGTCAACATTGCCGTACACAATCTGCAAGGATGAGCGAGTGACAGCTGGTCCGTCAGTCGAGGAGGACTGCTGGAATGGCCACACCAAGGCGAGGTGAGGTGGACCCCTCTCCACCCCACCCTGTCCAAATCCCCATCTGGCCTGAAGCGATCATGAAGCTGAGGGTATTTCACAAAACTGTTAGTGAGAGTGAAACAGAAATGGGGAGAACAAGTCATTGTCCACACGCAGCTTGTAGCCAAGATTACTTATTGTCAAAGTGCCATTAAAGCCAGAGTGTGAGTCAGGGTAAATGTGCACAGCGTGTCAGCATGTGAAGGCAGAAAATGTGCGTTGGTTCGGCTCCAGAAGGATAATTTATACTGAGATTTCAAAGAGCTCTTTAGGTCCATTTAGCATCCCTGTGTTGGGACTGACAGCTTGTGAAGCAATTGCACTCTCGGGATATCATACTGGGATGAAACAGAAATTGGAATTTCAACTCTACTTTCTATTGGCTGGCAAAGCTTAGGGCTATTTACTGGGGGGGCTGGGGGGGGAATGAAAAATAACCACCAGAGAATAAATGCAGCACTCCTACTTATCCTGTGTAGAAGATTTGACCTTATGTTACTTCTTCAGAGATAACTGTGGTCATCTGCCCTTGTTTGTGATGAGTTTTCTGTGAGTTTTAATTTTGAAGTTTACTTGGCCCTGGCTGCGGCAGAGCAGGAGCCAGCAGATGAGCAGGTGTCTCCAAAGGTCCCAGTGTGGATTCATCAGCTGACATAGGAGAGGATCTGATTATCCTTCCTGAGAGGGGGAGGAATTGGCCCAGGGACCATGTCAGGGGCAGTCTGGTTTCAGATGCGCAGCGGTATCCTGTGCTTTTGGGTGGACATGAGGAGTGTAGAAGTTTCAGTGTCTGGTGACAGCTGAATCTCGAGAGAAATTACACTTTCTGGCACTCAGGGACTGGAATCTTTATTTTCCTTTTACCTGAAGATACATATGGAGACAGAATATAAAAATGAGCCAATAAGAAAAAACAACCAAACAAACAAACAAACAAACAATAGAAAAAAGTGAGACAAACACATAAAATATAAAAACAGTGAAAATAAGAAAACGTAGGAAAAAACTTAGAAACCTGCTCAGTGTAATTTTACATGGATGTATGGATGGACAGATACATAAATAGATTGCACCCACCCCACCATCTCATCATCTGATCATTTTGATAAGGAGCACAGTTTACAGGGGGATGTTTCACACTGAACGCACACCATTTTTTCCTAGCCTTACTACATAACCTTCAAAAGAATTCATTTTACAGACAAGAGGAAGGGGCTGTTTGGGATGCTGCTAACCCCTTGAATCCACTTTTGGGTGCATGTGAACCAATCTGTCCAAAAGCATGAGCCATTGCTTAGTTGCTAAGTCCCAGATCCAGAGAAAACCCCTGCGGATTCAGAGAAATACTAGGAGGAGTGTCTGGCTGTTACAGGACTCATCACAAAGGAATAGTGTGAAGAGAGAAATAAAAATGTGCAGTTTTCTCTTTCTCTATTTTGTCCTTTTTTGTTATTGAGCTTTGAAAGACATGAGCCCAGTCCAGTGCCCTGCCAGTAGTTAAGCAGAGTTTCCAGGCATCCCAGCAAAATGCCCTGAGCCACATCAGGATGCATGCATCAGTAAGAGATATATGCTGCTCGTTCTGCAAAAGAGCAGTCAAATCCCTTAACATCTATCTATTCCTCCTGGTTTCCATGGCCAACACTAGTGTGTGTACCACATCTGGCAAATACTTGGCAGCTCTCTTCTGCTCCTGCACTGAAGGATTTGGCACAGCTTCCATATGTGTTGGGAGTTAGGGAGGTACATTTTATGCATACAGTTTTTCACCCTTCTTTTGCAGTATTTATCTTATGAGAAGCCTGGTTATTTTCATGATACCTTCTAAGATTAATGTTCTGGAGAGAGAAGACCTGTCCTCTGTTAATAATGTCCTTGATAATTGAACACAGATGTTTCACTGGATGTAGAGTGACAGCTTCAAAATATCACCTGAAGATACGATTTCAGCAGGTCCAGCCACTGCTTCTCTGCCCAGTTTCTGTTTAATATCCATTCACAAAGGAAATATATACTCATAGTCTTAGTAACAGAATTCAATAAATGCTGCAGGTGAAGGCAATAGCAATAAATCGGAGAAACACCACAGAATGCCATGGCTTGTATATGAAATAGTATTAAAAACAATATTGAAAATAACTAGCTTTAAATGCAAAATCGCCTCTTGGCTGATGGACAAAGACATTTACTGCAGCATAAAAAAAAATAAAGGTTTCCTTGATCACACTGATTAGTATCTGATATCAAATAGTAGCTCACAAGAACAAGCATAGCAAAATCTGGCCAGTATTCATATGTGTATATATATATATATATGTATCTATGTATGTGTGTGTATACATATACATATATATATGTGTATGTGTGTTCACTGTGTCAGCTGTCATAAGCACCCCTATGCTATATGAGGAGCTACATGTTGAATTCCAGAGAACATGACAAAAGCCTGTGATAGAAAAAGAAGGAAATTTAGCCACCTCCTGTTTTCCTAGAAATTAATACTGTAAGCAAAAAGACAACATGGTGTTGGTTGCCATTGGGAAAGGAAATTATTTCTGGGTGTTTTTATCAAATCCTGTTTTGGAATAAAGAATTAGAAACTTTGAATTGCCAGATAGACATTATGCCTTATGTTTCACTTTACACATCACCTTTCGATGCTGCTTTCACTGGGGGAAAAGAGTTGCAAACCTGAGATCACAGAGAATGAAAGCTTGGCTTTCTCCTGAGAGAGGCATTACACCAAGGTCATTTGTGGTTATTACACTCCCTAAATATCACTTTGCTGCCATGATTAATTGTATACAACACCAGGTCGCCAATTCACAAGTAATCATGGGGTAACAGAGTCATCCATTTGGCGTTCTGGAAGGGTGCACTTGGCTCGTTGCTGATCCTGTTTGAAGAACGGTTTTAATCAGGTCACATCACGTAGAAACCAAGTGCCGTGGAAATGGGAGAATATTTATTAGATGTATGAATCTCCTTTTTTGAAAAATCCGTATCAAAAACAATAATAATAGCTACTTCGGACAAAGTGCCTTTTAGAGAGATGCCCAGCAGGATTTCTCCATTGTATTTGTATTCACAAAAGAACATGAACATAATATTATGTTTAAAGAATTGACGTATTTTGCCAGATGTACAGAGACAGTTTTCTGAAAGCTATTTAGGATCTAAAAAACAACATTAAGATCAAACTTTTAAAATTTGTCTCCCTCCCTACATGCAGTTAAGTTGTTAACAACAGCTGATAACATCTTCACTAATAGGTGTTCTCCAGAAATTAAGAAATTTTCCCAAGAATGATGGAAATCAGGCTTTAGGACTTAAACCAAGTCCAAGGTATTAGTCCTTGAATATATGACTTCTACTGAAGTGAGAACAGCAACCAAATCTGGAACCCTCTGAGGTTCAGGAGAAGAACCTTGTATTGCTCCAACCAACTCAGCCAGCTCATTTCAACCAAAGCATCTGAGAGATTGTGCTCACGCACTATCATCCTATTGCTCATGCTCACCAGGGCTGTAGACTTATTAATATGTCTTAGCTCTGAAAAGCTGTAATCCATGGAATGGATGAGACCTGCATTCCTTTCCGCAAGGAACCTATCACTCCTCCAAACAGAAGAAGAAACAGAATTATATCTAGACAGAAAGATAAAATAAACAGAAAAACATAGAGAAAGGTAAGGAATAAAAGGAAAAATGACGACTATAATTTTCCATATCTAGCTCAAAACTACAAAGGAAGTCACCAAAACGAACCCAGGATAGATCTCAGCTGTTCTGACATTCTCTTCTTCTCCTGCCACACTCTCCTATGAGAGTGTCTACTTCTGTGGCAGAGAGCTTTTAATTCCTGGTGAAATTCAGGTGGGAAGAAAGACTCACCAGATCAGTGTTTTCCCTGAGAAAGTTGCTCACTGCTGTCCAGCAAAGCTTGCATTGACAATGAATTGAATGTTCTTTAGCTGGAGGTAGGCGCAAATAACCGTTTATCACCACTAGTGAAAGCATGAATAAACCACTTCTCAGTAAGTGTGAAAACAGACTATTCTTAATTGATGGCTCTAGTTTATTTTTACACCTTCCAACAAACTGGCAGATGAGCCATTTTCTGCCTCTCCTTGTGTCTCCTCAAGCTTTTCTCCAAGATGCGGGAAAAAAACCAAACTGAAAATATCCTACGGGGATTACCTCCTGAGCAAACAGAATCAGATGAGGTGAACTAGTTAGCCAAACAAGCCAATTTTCCACTGCACTTATCTTTCTGGACCAGATGTGACTGTCTAAACCCAGCCCAGCCTGAGTGAGCCTGTGCTGTATTTTGTACTCTGTTGCCTACAATTCTGTGCACCTGGAATAACTCCAGTACTGCCTAGGTGGCATCCCCCAGCTGTACTGTAAGCAGCTGCTGTGGCAGCAAAATATGGAGAATGTTGCCCTTTAAGACAGATTCTTTTAAAAATCAGAAGATCCCTCCCT
>VZTD01001345.1:864844-970502 GCA_013397725.1 Rhagologus leucostigma | reverse complement strand
GGGGGGAGGGGAAGAGAAGTGGTTTTAAATAGGCTTTGTGGTACTTGGCTATGATGTGCCAAAAGACATCTTTGCTATGTCTGCTGAGACAAGCAAGAACTGTGGAAAGGCTAAGAGGAACAGAAAGCATTAATATTTTAGAAAACAACGTAAATTACACTAAAATCCTGACATAGCTGAGCAAGGAGCAAACAGCAGAAAACAAACAGTATTGTTCAGCTTCTCTATACTCAGGGCTAAAAAAGCTTGCTTCTTTTTTTTTTTTTTTGCTAGGAAAATGCAAAGAACAGACACTGATTCAGGTTGGCACTTCTCTTCTTTTCATTTATAATGGGCATACACTTCTTGTAATGGCCAGGCCTACGAAGAGATCATTAGCGAGAGAAGAAGCAGCAGAAAAGCTTAAAATTCACAAGGGTGTCTCCACTTACGGAACTGCAGCAAAAGCAGCTGTGTTCGACAACTTTGCCCAGCCAACAACAAATCTTCTGTCAAATCATGGTCCCAAGACATGGCTTCCTATTCAGTGTGACTTAACCCTACCCCACACACATCAAAATGCTTTTGTCAGAACATGTGTCGGGCTGCCTCTCCGAGGCTGTCACTCACGAAACACCTTGGGCTGCGTGTTCCCATATCTGCATCAGTCCTTTAAAGAAAGGAAAACTATTCAAAGATATTTCATTCAATATAGACATTTCTGACTTTTTTCTTTCCCACAAAGAAGCAGGTGAGCTAGTTCAGTAATGAGGACAGAATCCAGCTACACATTCAGACATGTAAATCCAGGTACTTAAATATGGGGTGAGACAAAAGAGACTGTGTTGCCCATGTAGTTGTAGTATCACTGGGGACTCTCTGGTGCGTCTAGGGTGAGTATGACAAAGGACACTGCCTCCCCTCTGGACCAGAGCCTGGGCTAAAACTGCTTCCGCATTTTGAAAAGCACCAATATTATGGTGCCTGAAAAGAGCCCCAATATCCTGTCAGTCTACTCAAAGAGGCACTTTTCCAGTGCCTGAACACACTTACCTACTGCTGTGTAAGATGGTCTAAGTAGTCAAGACACCTTCCTGGAACTGGCAAATTAGACCCTGGACCTACAGGATATTCAAACCCTACTGGAGTGGCAGCATGACACCCAACAGCCTACATCCTAGTGGCTAAAGTGGTATTCAAGACTCAATTCAGCTGTCTAAAGAAAGACACACACTGTAACTGTAGATGCCCCAGATGTCCAGGACCTCCCTCTCAAGCCTGCAGATATGATCCAGAAGGAGCTTTCAGAGCTCACCTTTCAGAGCTAGTGACAAGAAGAGGAGGAATAACTAAGAGCATTCAAATGGCACCAGCTGTCTATGTTTATGCAAGTAAATCCCAGCAGATGAAATATAATGAACCAGTCATTTGGCCAAAGGCACATGGGACTCTAACAGCTGTCCCTGCTCCACTGATGAATAAACTCCTGACTAGCTGTGACTGGATCTGGTGGTGACTGGATCTGGTGAGAGTGGGACTCTCATTATATGCAGACGCGTGCATTTGAACATACAAGATTTGGTATGCATGTAAACCTAAAGATGAATTTTCAGCCTTTCTAATTCTTTTGCTCTTATGTCCTAAATGCCAAGGGAATTTAAGCATCTGTTACTTAACTGTTAGGCAGTAGTAAGGCCATGGATTTCTTGTGACCTACATCAAGTATGTGTCCCTTGCACACCTAAGTGAGGTACACTTGCCAGGAATGTTTTGGGGATCACCAGATCCTGGGCAGATAGAGCAGGGTGTGTGACAAAATCACTTTCTGTAACTGAATGGGCTGGCTCATTTAAAGTTAGATGGTCCTGAGAAGGACATGAGATGCACACTAGTCACAGTGCAAAATACGAACCTTCATGAAATGCACACACCAGAGCACTCTCTACTTTAAGTCAGTACATTCTTCTTTTATTATTGATGATAAGACAAAATGAAATCAAACAGAAATCAGTCAAAGAAAGCCTGTAAGCTGCTCTTAAGAGCTATCCTTCGTTTCTCATGGACAGCTTGCAATAAAGAGCAGCTAACCCTTCATAAACAAGGAAAGCAATCCACATGAATGTTTAGCAATTTCAGGTCACTGCTAGCTAGTAACAGCTATGGCCATTGTCATGGACAGGATACTGGGCAAGACAGTCATCCTCTCTGAGCCAGTAGTTCAGTTCTTACATTCTTGCTTTTTGTAATCAACTGCACCTTGAAATGGCTGATTTACTACTAGGCTGAGTAATTTATCTACAGCAGCCCTTTCATTTGTGGAGACGTGTGACAGATGGAGATTCTGTTCCTTTGCAGTCCAGAACATCCCTGCCTGCCAAGGTCTCCATCCTACTGCCTCTAGGCAGCTCTGCAGAATTATTTCCTATTCTGTTTTTAGTGATTCATAACACCATGGTCTGCAGTCTTCCATACTGGGAGAGGTAGCTCTGTGTTCTCACCACAGTAAATCTGACCGCAGGAGTCTGGATGGGATCCCCACAGCAGTGTTATTTCTCATCATGGTACTAGCGAAACAACAGGACATGCAGCTTGAGGCTGGGGATTTTGGCAATCATGTTCGGTTCTTAGATGTTCACACGCCCCCAGGATTATTCTCATGTAAACCTTCAAAGGCCACTGCTGGCAAATGAGTCCCATCTTGCAAAGCAAGGACCTATTATGCTGAGACTAAGCCCTTCCTTGGTGCAGCAAAGCATCTGTTGTCTTGTGAACCTCCAGAAGCAATGCTGAGCTTATTTTCCCTTCACTATGGCTTCAACAGAGAAAGTCCTTTCTTTTCCCTTACTTTCACATTCATTTTTCCAGACCAATATGAACAATGCTGTCATCAATGCCAGACTTCAACGGTGATAGGGAATTGGGCACACACAAGTGAGACTGACCTGAAATACTCTCAAACTATATTTGGTACCAGGCATCATGAAAGTTTGTCACTAGTAGGCTAGACTGTGCTATCATTACTTATTGTCTGAGCACATACGCACACGAGGAGTCCCACAAGTATCAGCAGGACAGCCTGGTATGCAAGCTAATTACAAAATAGATCATATCCTTATAAAGAATGTAAACAAAGCGTAGATCTGCCCCATATCCCTTGCAGCCTAAATATGAGACAAAGATAGTAGGTAAAGACAGACAAGAGAGAACAGGGAAGCTGTGATACACTATTATCTCGGGGTACCATGCCAGCACAGAGAAATAAAGTCAACCCTTTTTCAGCCTGGCAGCTGTAAAATGCACAGATAATTTTTAACAGAGATCTGAAGCACGGAAAAATGTAGCTTGGCAAATGCCTGTAAGGAGAGTTTCCTGAGGACAAAGAGCAGCAGGGGACAAAGTGTGCATCTTTAACAAAGGGTAATGGAGATTTTTACTGTAGGATGATTCAAGGCATAGGCTTGCTTTTTGTAGGGGAAAGATGAGCAAAAGCACACTTGCTGCCTGTGAGCAGCCTAAAACTGCATTACTGAATGTCAGAGAAAGGAATGCTGCCGTAATCAAGAAATTAGAAGGTAAGAGCCTGAATAAAAAATTCAGATTTGTGGATGGATAGGAAATGCCTTAAATGTTACCCACAAAGAACATGAGACATGGAAGCATAGCCTGGTTTAAAGGAACAAGGACCAAATCAAAGAGAATACAGGAGTTTGGTAAAATTGTAATGCTTTTTTTGGGCCTGGATGTCATATAGGCTGGAAATGTTGTTCATGGTGGTCTAAAAAAGGGATGCAAGGAAGAATTGGAGAAGAAAATTAAGTGCTCTTTTAAACTAGGAAAGCCATAACACCTCAAGATAGGCTTCTAAACTGTCTCAGAACAACAAATATGCTATATACAACAAAGGACTTCATATTTTTTAAGCAGAAAGAAATAAAAACAGCAGAATGCACTGTTAGATGCTTAATTTAGTGTGCAACCATTCATGTCAGCAGATTATATGAATATGCATTGACTTATGGCTGGCTTACGAACCTTTTCCATAGTTCACACAGTCATTGCTCTTGCTGGGGCATATATGGAGAGTTAGCAGGCTGAAAAACTTAAATCCTTTCTGCTTCCCATGCAGCTGAGCTACTAAAAAGATCCTTCGGAGTCAGTAAAATTAAAAACTATATTTTTAAAACAGTTTTAATGGATCTGTTTAAGAACTGCACGTTGAATTTTCTAGCACATCATTTACTCTACAGTGTTTTATTTCTGAAATTACTGCATCTCAACCTAATCTTTCGTTCTGTTGTATAGATACTTGCCTGAGATCATGAACGATGGCTTGACCAACCAGATCAACAATCCAGAAGTAGACGTGGACATCACAAGGCCAGACACCTTCATTCGACAACAAATCATGGCCTTACGTGTCATGACCAACAAACTGAAGAATGCTTATAATGGGAATGATGTCAACTTCCAGGATACAAGTAAGAAACCATTAACTGTCATTACTTAACTGTAATTTTGAAAAATTTATAAATTGGCTCTGTTGCAGTGACTTTCTGTGGTCTTTGTGCTCTGCGCTGCTGACAACATAAAAAGTCTTTTTCTGTTCCATGAAATTCCAGTTATATAATTGTTTCTTTTGGTTCTCTTCTTTATCTTCATGTTTAATGCATCAAGACACTGAGGGCTTTCCATAATGCCAGCAGTCTGATCCTTTTTCAGAAGAGCATTTAATCATCTAATTAAGTCACAGTGGGTTTCATTCGGAAGCTTTACTGAATGAAATTTAGCACCACCAACACTTCCTCATTCCCAGTGTGTTCATCCCCGCTGGGGTGCCAAGGGGAAGGGAGAAAAGGGATGAAAGCTGTAACCTATAGCACTCACGTTGTTTCCCTCACTCCTTTGTGCCAGGTGACGAAACCAGTGGCTCGGGCAGCGGAAGCGGCTGCACAGACGACATCTGTCCCACCGAGTTTGATTTCGTCACCACCGAAGCACCGCCTGTCGACTCAGACAGGAGGGAGGTGGAGGCTTCAGCCACACAACCTGGCTGGTCACTGCAGACATTGCTCGTCATCTTCCTCAGTCTCGTGCTGCAGAGACAGTGGAGATAATCCTGGATCTAGGTGGACAAACTGTGTTTTAGCTACAGAAACAGCCAACTTTCTCCTTTTCTTATACTCTTGGACAATGGACCACACCACAAACACTTGCAGTTTTCTACAAGACAGCAGTACTGCAACCTGCTTCCCATTTTAGTTTTCCCAAAGAGTACCAGGTGCCAGACTGAACTGCTTCCTGCTTTTTTCAGATATCTCTGAAGATGATATCCACTCATGAGAGAATTCTTTCTCAATCCTTTATTACAGGAGACTTTCTGAGCTTCATTTCCTTTTATGCTGCAAAAGGGAAAAAGGATCTTACAGTATTTTTTCCCCGGTGAGAAAAAAGAGGGGGGAAGAAACCAAGAAATTTTTCTTTCTAAATCAAGCCTGACTCAAGGCTGCTGCACTTCAACAGAATATCAACAAAACACAAAAAAGAAGACAAGAAAGGAACACAAAAAAATGCAACCGTTCTTCACTGACAGCCAGGTTTCCTTTAGGAACTTCTGTAGGGTGATTCAGGTCATTAGAATGATCACTGTTATAGGGAGGAAAGCTGGATTTTTTTTCTCCAACACTAAAAAGTATGTCTCAGCAGTGAATGTCTTGCACTCCATCTGCCAACCACATCAGATTGGTATGAAGGTAGAGAAGCTGAAAAATAAGTTTATCTTTTAGTATGGTAGTAGCTCCACTAGCTTCAGAATGTCATGTTACGGTTGCTTAGTATTTAAATCTTAATGCCCAGTAAAAATATGAGTAGTAGCACGGTTTCACCTAGTTTCTTTCAGGATTTATCCATGTTATACAATTGTCACAGTTTTCCACTTAGCTCACCACCGTGAGCTCACCAGCCGTGATGGTAATGTTAAACAACGCTCTTGACCCCTCATGGGTTCAGACAGAAAATAATCTCTTGTGATGTAATCTCTTTCCTTTTGTTACTGTTCTGACATCAATTAGAACTTTCTGCTACTATGTCCATTACCCTACCAAGACAGCAATTCTCTAATAGACTAACAGCAACTGGATCAATAGTGTGTTTCACACCTAACTACATCTTTCATATCAGTTAATTTCAGTGTCACAAGGATTTCTTCTACAAAATTTCACATCAAACAAATATATAGTAGACATGGAGATTTCTTTCACTTTTTTAGTCTTAGTATGATCATCTATTTTTATATATAAAAATATATAAATCACAGATTTTAACTTCTTAATTACAAGCTCAGGGTTGACACTTCTTTATAAGAAAAAAAAATGTTTGGTCAACCAACTCTTCTTTTTTTTGCTGCTCTGAAAAGCAACCCTTTAATGACTGGTGAGCATGAAAATCAAAGAAGAGAATTTTTTATGTATCCAGTTGTCCATTTCTTAACAAGTTTGCAGGTTGGTGGAGAAAACCTCGCTCATATGTGTGTATTTGGTGGAGGTGGGGGGGCATGTGAGTTTGTGTGATAGGCCTAGAGAAGGACATGGATGTTAATTGTGATGGTAATTGTACTCTCAGATTCTTCAAGGATACATTGCTTTAATAATCACTGTCTAAATGGTTACGGTCTGGGATGGAGTTTCCCTAATTTGCATCTGGTCATAAAACCCAAGATGGAAGCTGTTTAAATCCTGGACAAATATGTGTCAACAATTAGACATCAAAATCTTCCTTCTGATATCAACCACAGAAAAGAATTTTTGGGGCAATTCTGCATGGTGTTGAAATGATTTGCCAGAAATTTATTTCCTGATTCTTACGTTGACTCTGGAAATGGTATACACAAATTGTGGTAACACTGTAAAGCCAGCCAACCATATTGCAATTTAACAGCAGAGCAGGTAGATCGTATCCATTGCAATCACTTTTTCTTGTCAAATTATAATTAGCTATCGATTTAGGCATGAAATTAAAATAGAAAACACACAGCACGTTAGAATAAAGTATACTTAAGCACTTTTACCAAAAAGTATTTACAATCTATTTATATAGTATGTCTAATAACAAAATGCATAAGTTTTGAGCCACTTGTATTCCATTCCTTTTTTTCCCCATTTGTTTACTTTGAAATACAATGATAGATAGCATCATGGAATCATAGAATCATGGAATGGTCTGGGTTGGAAGGGACCTTAAAGATCATCTAGTTCCAAGCCCCCTGCCACGGGCAGGGATGCCATTCACTAGATAAAGTTGCTCAGGGCCCCATCCAGCCTGGCCCTGACAGGAGGTCTATTCTGGGCCCAGATTAGCATGTCACTGTCTAAGTGTACAGATCACATGGATCTTACATGGCCATAGCAATGCTTCCCACTTCTCCAAAGGTTCCCCTGGAGCAGATCTTGTGATTCAGCATTTACCGTCTCCAGGAAGTTTAAGCCAATTCTCATAGGCTTTTTCTTTTGCCCTGTTACAGCAGGTACCAAGCAGAACGTCTTCGCTTTTAATTTTTTCCTGAACTTGCACATGTAGCTTTCTACAAGAACCCTTTAAAAATCTCCCCTGATCCATCTCTTTCTACCCATCTCCACATCCTCTCTACATCCTCAGCAACTTTGTTTCAGGAGAAGTTAAGTTTGATTTTTATTTCTCTGGTTGTGTGTTTATTCAGTGTTAACTGATTCTATTTCCATCCGATTATTCTGGATCTGAAAGCTTATTGGCAGGCAACAATGGCCAAGCCTTCTGATGCAAGTCCTCTGTTGTACTTACTCTACACTGCTAGTGAAGGAGCTGATGGACTCATCAGGTTTTTGTGTTAGCCTCCGCCCACTTGTAGGTGATCTGATGACTGTTTTCAGCTGATGCTGCCAAGCTGTGTGTCCAGGGTGCTCTCATCTATTTGCAGACCTCCATGGACTTTTGGACAAGGAGTAAGAGGGATCCCTAAGAACTAGGGGTTCACTGAAGGCACTCCTCACTGGAGGAGCTTGCCCTGCTTTTCTTGGACTGGATCTTATAAACTGCCGCTCAAACAACACACCAGCCTAATCTTTGCCAAAATGTAATTCTTGAGGGGGTTCTGCCAGAAATTTATGTCTTCCACATTATTATTTCTCCTCTTATTTTCCTGCTATTGCATGGTGATATTTTGTCAGGAGACGGAGATGCCTTTGCATGAAGTACTGTGCATACATTTCTTTAATAGTCCCTAAAGGTTGAATACACTCATCATACATTGCATTTTTCTGAGATTAAGAGAGCTGTTAAATCTACAGAGAAAATGAAATTGGGAATGAAGGAGAGAAAAGAAAAAGCATTCATGTTCATAAATGTGAGAATCTTCATAATTTCCAATTATTCTATTTGCACATTCTTGCATCCAATAACTCTTCTTCTAAGGTAATTTTTTGGTGTGCCACAATTTAAATATTTCTCTTCTGTTAGCAGCCGATAAAGTAAGAAATTATAAAAAAGACAATTACCCGTTCAAGAAAAAGGAGCTAAGTCCTAAGGAAAAGTCCTTTGATTGTGTAAACCTTCTGTGCTACGCAATCTAGAAGTTCTTCACATATAATGTTCTTTTAAAGTGGGGACTAATAAAAAATTAGATGCAATTAATTACATAACCATTGCTGTAGATCCCTATGAGGTTTGTCTTTTCAATATTAACTGAATTGCTTTTGTATCATCCCCAAATTTTTCATGTTCATTGTACTGCAGATTTTTCTACTGATGACTAAGTACATAGTACTCTAAATGCAGTGCAGACTACCTGGACTCTGGCCAAACTTAGGCATTTCAAAAAAAGACAATCAGAAAAAAGTGAAAAAAGAGGATAGAGATTTCCTGCAAAAGAGGAAGATGAAATAAACCTGTGCCTCGGTGTTCTGGTAAGGGTTGATCTATCCCAGTTTCCTAAGAGGCATCACAGACCTCTGTCGGTGGAAAGCTCCCAAAATCTGAGTCTCAGATGCACAAATCATCCCAGTTCTGTGGGATTTT
Source organism: Rhagologus leucostigma (assembly GCA_013397725.1). Classification (NCBI taxonomy): domain Eukaryota; kingdom Metazoa; phylum Chordata; class Aves; order Passeriformes; genus Rhagologus; species Rhagologus leucostigma. The sequence continues at coordinate 961,478 of VZTD01001345.1, read as the reverse complement.
TAGGAAGGATGATTCCCACAGATGTGTGAACCAGTTTGAACTGCTTCCATGCAAAATGGCTTTACTGTGCATGTGACTGAGCACTGGCACAGATTGCTCAGAGAGGCTGTGGAGTCTCCCTCACTGGAGATATTCAAGAACCGTCTGGACACAATCCTGTGCCATGTGCTGTAGGATGACCCTGCTTGTGAAGGGAGGTTGGACCAGATGACCCACTGTAGTCCTTTCCAGCCTGACCCGTTCTGTGATTCTGTGATTCTATGAGCTGGAGCTGTTCTTGGGAGGTGAACTCTATGTGCAGTGTCTCAGCAGGCAGCAGTTGCCTTCAGTTTACTAACTGACTCTGAATCATTATCAAATGTAACTATACTTATTCACTGAAACTTTTATTACTTCAACATAAAAAATAAATTACAGCACTGATGCAAGTTGTGGTTTTTGTTTTTAATTTGTTCCAAAAGATAACCCATTAAAACTGGATTCAGAAAATTTTAGAATTATTATGCAGGTTTCTATAGATTTCATTATGCATATTAAGAAGAAATTGACATTTCAAAGACCACAAAACTACGTTTAGTATATTAACCCACAAATGTTCAAACCTGCTAGAGGAGGATGGATAGAGTTAACAACAGTGGAATGTTACATAAAATTGAAAAAAGTCATCATTTTAAAGGGAAATTCAGCAGTCAAAGGCTAAGTCTTAGTGTCAGTACTGAGATTATGTTGTCAAAACATAATAGACTCAGCAATGCCTACTCTCAAGAAAAATAGGGCAGGTGATGCACTAAACATGGCAATGTTTTCATTACAACTACTCAGATGGACTGTGAGGATCATACTAACATGTGTAATTATGACCCTTTTTTGATAAAATAATGATAAAGACCAGAGTACCATGGTAACAGGGTATGTGAAAGATAAATGTTATGATAGTAACAATTTTCTCATCTGTTAAACAGTATAGGAGACATAATGGACAATGAAGAACTTTGGTTTTTAAAATAAAGTTCCTGCATCAGACAGGAGTGATGGTCTCAAAATAATTTAGTCAGAACATTTTCCAACAGTCTGTCCTATTCAAATCTCCTGACCAATAAAACCGAACAATCACTTGAGTGTAATTTGCCAACATAACATGAAGTGTTCACTTACATTACCTACTTACTTTTTCTACTAAACTGAGTATATTGTTTGTGATTCTGATCATGCATCGTATGAGGCCATAAACAGACTTGTGCATTGCACCTGTGTGAAATCCTGGTGCCGTGACAAAGCAAATGAGAGCTTTGTCGTTAATAAGGATTATGACTATAATCAGAGAGAAAAAAGTAAGTCCCTTTTTTTCTGGAAGCTGTTCATATGTGGTTTGCTTCTGACTCTTAAAAAAACAACAACACTGTCTATAAAAGAAGTGACATTAGCATCATCACCTGCAAGTTTTCAACCTTTACTCCAAAGCAGTTGCAGTCTTTCTGCCTGGCTTCTCCACAGCCGAGGTCTCTGGACTGTCCAGGAGTTCAAGAGAGGCATATATGTTTGTCCATAGCTTAAAGTCTACACAGTTAAATCAAATCGTTTCAAGAAAATGGATCAGGATTTCAGTCAGCTCTTATTTCACATTTATATTGAATTATGTAGCATTGATAATTAACAGTGTAACACACACAAAAGGCTTTTGTTTCACATTGATGAAAAAAAACCCTTCTTCCTTTTCCTCCTTTATTCTGGCACTAGGAAATCTGTGAGGCTTAATACCTAAAGCAGTTGGCAGCATCTGGTGTGTAGTTTGTTTATTAAACTCAGAACAGCTGCATTACTAAGAGGAGTTGTCTTTTTCTTGAGAGGGAATAGGGAAAGAGTGTGTCCATTTATCATTAGCAAAAAAGATGTACAGAGTGTTGACTATTTATCTTAGATATAGTGGAGGTCCATCTGTCAGCATTTCTGAAGATGTTTTAAAGCCAAATTTCCAGGGAAGACAAATCTACTCCCACTAAAACATAAATCAGTATGATTTTCTTCCATGAAAATAACACAGAATATGTGGCTTTCAGTTCCAAGCATTGGGGAAGTTGGAAAGAAATTTGATTTCTCCAAAGTAGGAAGCTAGCCATTTAGACAGCTCTCCTTCTCTCATCTCCTGGACCTCTTTTGTAGCTCTCCAGGGCTCTCCTGAGCCCCCACACAGACTGTCTGAAGCAAGGAGCCTCCTGGGTAAGGAAACTGTCCCTGCTGACAGTGGAGTTTGTTTTTCCAAGATGGGTAGAAGGACAGCTGAGGAATGAGTCAGGGCAGAGTGATTTCACAGTGAGACCCTGCAGATATATATGACTGTGGGGGATTAACAATAAAATCAGGTGAGGGACAGTTGGTCCTCCTCACATCTGTCCAGCTCTTCTTTTCAACCTACTGCCTGTGAATTTTCAGTGTAGTCTGATTACAACCATCTACTCATGGACATAGCAAAGGCACAACTATTGCTTCACAATTCAGCAGTGCTGTGGTAGTCTGCTGCAAAGTTTCTCTCTCTCTTCTCATTTTGCTGGTAGACTGTCTAATTCTATGTCTTTCAGAGTCTGAGGAAGAGCTTACTACCTAAAACAGATTTCTGTGTGTCAATAGTCCATTTTCCATTTTTAAAAAGTGTTATTTGGGCACAAAAGTTGTTAACATGCCCCATAAAAATTACTCAATTTCACTATGTATCTAGTGAGTTTTCTTCTCCAGCCTGAAAATGACACTCACAGGAGGCTTTGGAGAAAGCCCAAACTCCATTAACCATGTAAGTTTCTTAGAGGTCTCCCACGTTCCACTAAATACCCCAAACACCAGGTTACAGGTGGACAGTGCTCCTTCTCATCCCTCCTCTCCTCACTCCTCACCTCAAACTGTCACGCTGGGCTTGAAAATCTTTTGAAATAAGTATTTCATCAGAGCTAGTACACTGAAAATAATAAAAAAAATCTTTTTTTACTGTATCTGTGTTTTCTGATGATAAATAATTCTAACTAATGCTTCCTGTGTGCCACATGTCCTATCTGTCTTTGAGTCAGTGTCTCTATGACAATTTTCTTCTCCAGGCTGAACTGTCTTTTCAGTCATTTTTAGCTCACTGGATTTTCTATCTGCCTTCACCAGATTTCTGTGCCTTTGGTAGAAACTAAAGCTCTTTTCAGACAGAGGATGTAGCAAAAGGGAGATTTGGTTCACTTATTTGGGAGGTTTCTATTGGGCTTTATCAAACCCCACCTTTAGCTTTTATTCTCTATTCTAAACATGCTTGTCTGGGTGTATGCTCTTGTTTATCCAACATAAATCCTGCTGACTCTTTTTTCAATCTATAATTAGAGCTTATAGACTATGTTTTGGGTTATTCATTCAGTTGTGGCAAAGTTCTACTTCTTTCTTATAACTATAGCCTGCAATTTCTGTTTTGTTATTGTCTGCTATGCTGATGAGCCAGCAAGGCCAATGGCAAAGAACTTGTGGATTTTCTATAGCAAGATTAACTGAATGGGCAACAACTTCTGGAAACAATTCATATTGCTTCTGTAATTGATTATTTTGAGGTCTGCTGTTGTGTATTTTTTTATTTCATTTTATTTTATTTAAACATTGTGGGCTTCATTTAATTTACTTTACACATTGGCTATGTGTATATTACGTTGTACGCATGTAATGTAACTACAGATTAACTGTTTCAGTCTTTAGAGCACAGAGAAGGTTTTTGAGCAGTTGGTCGATCTTAGGGGTTTTTTTAAGAGCTACAGAGTGATGATCAATCTCAGAAATTTCCCCAAAGAATAGTCAGAGGACTTCAGATTTCAGCTTCATGCTATTAGTCGAGTTTGAGGGTCCAAGAATATTTTGTAAATAATTTGTGAATATGTGCATGTAGTTGAGGGGGAAAAAGGAGCATTTGCATCTCTGAAATATTCTGAAGCTTCTTTTCAAGTTCTGCCTAATCTGAACACAAATCTACAAATGAGGAATTCACATTCAGATGTTCAGGGATGTCAAACTAAATCAACTGATGGACATTTATAGACAGACTCCCTGTGGGTTACTTTTTTTTTGATGAGCAACATCATTTAATTTCCACTAGCAATTTTGTTACATTTATCAAATTCAAAGAAAAGTTGTTGTTTAGGTAGGTCAGATTTCTTGATTTGGGTATCAACTGACATTTATACATGTTTGTTAAACTTTTATGACTCCAGACATACGAACATTGCTTGAAAGCATGCGAATTGTTAGCTCTGGTTTTTATGCTGTATTTCTAGATTAGCATTTAACATAGCTAAATGTGAATTTATAGGGATGATATTTGAATGCAAATCAAGTTTAGAATAAAATTAGTTTTAGACAGAAATGGGGTTGGGTTGAAAAAATATTATTAAACATTAAACCTGCTTTTCTACTGATCTGGTTCTAACATTTCAGTTTAATCTGGCACAACAAAAACAGAAAGCCAGTTTACAGCTCATACCTGAGACTAAATGGTAGTTCCAAATTTGGGAGATTCCAATCAAAATGAAAGGTAGAGAAAAATCCCAAGTTCTCCCATCTCCAAGCACTTACAAATATAGAATATTTAGCAGCATATGGCAGTGTGTGTGTATATATATAGCAGTATATCAAGGCAGAGTTTGAACTTTTAAGGGAAAGATTCTTTACAGCTTTGTAACTTCAGAGAAGTATTGTACCACAGAAATAGACAGAAATAGAAAAATATATACAATCATTTTGATACGTTTGTGAAATAGGTTTCACAGAACCTGATATTTTTTGTGCAAAATGCCTTAAATCACTTTATGTAGGGCTAATGCAATTGAATTTATTTCTGTATATAGCCTTTTATAGTAAATACTTCGGATGCAACACTAGACTTTTCTTTCCACTGCAATCATATACAGCCTAATGATCACTAACTATAACAGAGAGACAATGAAAGCTCTGCTTATGAGCTGTGAATGCACTTTCAGTCCACTTGTAGACTGAGAGCTTAGAAGCAAGAAGTGGGGACTGTGCCAAGAGCACCAAGACCTTCCTGATGGGCAATACCTACATTCTCTCAGTCCTTTACAACTGGCTCTTTTTCCTCTCGTGCCATCTGTCTTCATGAAAATCGGCTGTGACTTAGGGCCTCAGATCATCCCACCAAGCACTTCAGTGAGCACATTGTCTTTATAGATCTCTACAGCTAGTCAGAAGAGATGGGTACCTCCATACCTGGGAAGGGGCTTACCTCCCTTCCCAGCACAGGCTGCCTGGGATGACAAGGTTTGTCATGTAGAAATCTCACTTAAGTGCCTGGAGGTAGATGCCACTAGTGAAACGAGGGGTCCAAACTTCACCCAGACTCTCTCCTGTGCTTCTTTTTGTTGGCCCAATGGTGCCTCTTCTTCATGCCAGGGCTGGAGTGAGGATCCTGGAGACAAATTCCACCTGGAGAAGTCCCAGTACAATGACTTTGTTTCTGGGCCAAACCAACCCTGGTGTAACCAGACGTACAACCAACATGCATTCATTGTTCTGAATGCTACCTGATGCTGTTATGTTTGTATTCTTACTTACAAGACATTGGAACCAGTCAAATATCCTAGTTTCAAACAGGAAGGGGACTGCCTTCAATTCACATCTGCGCAAGGGATGGAGCTCAAATGGGTCTTTTCTGAAATCCCAGGCATCTTTCCAAGGCTGGTGAAAACAGTGCACAGGGCTAAAGCCAGCTCAGACAGTTAGCAAGGATTGTGATGCACATGGCCAAAGGACAGAAAACAAATTAATGCAGTGCCTCAAAGAGTGAGGAACTGCAGTAAAGATACCGTTTGGGTTTAATCATTAATGCACTTAGTCGTTTGTCAGTCTCAGCCCTTACTGCATCAGCGAAAGGAAAGTACACATCTAAGAGGTCAGTAGAGAAAGTAAGGTTAATACCTACAGGTTAATGCTGACAAACCAACTAGCACACCTCTTGAAAAATAGCTGAGTGGTATGATAGAAATAACTCGTTAAAAGCTGAAAAATAATTAAGCACAGCTTCATCTGTATCCCCCTCCAACTCTTGAGACTCCATAATGAGGACATTCTTTTTCATTCCCCAAAACACTTCTTGGGGGGTTGGTACTTGAAATGTGGCAGAAACCGAAAGCCCTAGCTGTAGAGCACCCATTTCAGTCCACTATTCTAGGCGTCCTGCTCTTCCTTTTTGTTTTCCTTTCGCATTTCTGAGAATGGCATATGCACACAGTGCCTGTGAGGATGCATCTCTCTCCCTGTATGCACATTTGTGTATGCATGTACACACATATACCTATCTCTACAAATACAGTCACAGACCAGGAAATTTCAAGCACATATGCTGTAAGAGAGTATTGCAAAGGCTCCATTTACCACAATACTTGACACAGACCTAATGAGAGGAGTCTCAGGCAAGGGCTTGTGCTTTAATATCTTTATACCTTGTGTCTCTATAAGTGTTGTTAAAATTTTCTGAAATAACTAGAAAAGGGTGAGCCTGCAGAACTTAATTTGGCAACATCTGCTGCTACTAGCAAGGAACACATAAAAACCCCACAACTCTCCAGATAGAAACAGCAACCTAGATGGTATTTTGGGGCTTTACTGATACGAATTTCATTATTACTGGGTTTCTATTTAAACACACAAAAAAAACCCCTGTAAAAGCTCACCAAGCTTTTCAGAGCCCCTACTTCCTTCCTTTCAGGCTACAATAATTGCTAAATGATTGCTTTTCTACATTTATGGAAGTATGTTCTTTAAAAATGAATTGGGTAAAATACTGATGATCAAAACCATCATCCCAGTTGGTGGGATTCTTTAAAAAGTAAATTCATAATGCATGGAAAGTGGCTCTTACTTCTAATGGTATCATCTGTCCCCCCCCTTAACCGAATTACAGATTTGTAATCATACTGCCACTGTCCATCACCCAAGAATGACATGACACAATACCCGACGGATTACCCCTGCAGCAACTGGGTCTTTTTCATTTCTTTCTTCTCCATATACTTTCCTCCAGGAAGTTTTGATTAGTAGAAATGCATTCAGATTTCCCTGTGGATAAAAAGAAGGGAAGTGTTTGACATTTTCCAGACAATCTCAGACGGTAAGGCTCGGCCCATTGCTTTTCCATTTCCCCCTGAGTCTTTACTAAGTCCAGTGCACAACAGTTAATGTGGTTTTCACAAAGCAATGATCAGTAATGTAAATATCATTTCTTCCCTCAAGATTTATAATGAATTCTGTGTTTTTTAAGCTTGTTTCTTTCACAGTTTTTCATGTCAAGAATGTTAAAGATGATATTTGGAAATCACAGAACAGTTAAACCATAAACCGTTGTTTTTCTGTTCATTAGTAAGAAAAGTCTGACTGCAGGGATGTTTTGTTGGCAGGGTTGTATTAACAGTCATTTACATACATATATATATATATTTGTAGAGCTGCACCCGCTTCTTTCATATACCTTAAAATTACTACAGATAATGAATGTCCTCTTATTAAACTCATTTTTTGTATTGCATCTTCCTGAAATATAGACATTAGAAGACCTTGCTGCTCAGCCAAGGCAATTTTGCCTGGTGCAATATTATGTTACTAGACAAAGGCATTTGAAAAAGCCATACATTTTATTTTCTAAATCAATACTTCTTTTGCTGCCTGCTGAAGAATCCTTTTTTAGTGCTTACAACACATCTGAGAGCTCAAATAGGATTGTAATATTCAGCAACAGACTGAAACAATAACTAGCATTCTTAAAGATTAATTTTATTTGCCCTGCCTTTTGCCTGCAAATGTTATCCACATAATGCTTTTCAGACAGATTGTACCTTGTTAGTTTCCCTGCTTCATAGTATACATGTATTAATGAATATGTATTTCCATTGGCGACAGTGTAAGGCAAGTTATTTCTCTCATAGTGTTATTCTACTGTTTATTCATGTGCATATTTTAAATTTGCAATGGCTTGTTGGAAAGTCTAATTGATTGTCACTGAATACTAGCCAGAGTTTTCTTTTGTTAAGACACCATTACATAAAATTCTGATCATTACATGAGAGTTCACTTCTGATTGCTAGATCTAAATTATATTATTTTCAAAATCACAGCAAACTCCTTATCAATGAATCTCCACAAAAACATTGTGTTAAAAATGTCAGAAAACACAGTTTTCCCAATTGTCTTCATAATAAGAAATAAATAGATTTTCTCAGTTAAACAAGAAGATATATTGACCTTTGTATGAATGTTGCCATAATTAGCAAAGCATTAGAATATAGAACCCACAATTCACTAACTCTCTGTACAAAGAGAGCAATAAGTCAGCTAAAAAATATCAGATCGCTTGTCAGGAAAGTCTTATTGATGCAACACACAAAGTCATTTGCAGACCACCTACTATAGGTATCCAGTTGCAGCAACTACTGTGACATGTGACATCAAGAAAGCAATGAGAGAGTCAAACTCTCTGCTTCCCAGTGCCATGAGATCTCAACTGTCTATACAATCAACAGACAGAAACAGGGAAACACATTCTTTCCACCTTCTTACAGTATGTTGCTCTGACTTCTCTCTGTTGACAGTAAAGCGTATTCTTAGTCTGGCATCATGGCATGACAAGCAATGTGATTGATTCATTACCATCTTCAGCTTACAAACTTTCAAGTACATGCACAATGTCATAGTAGGTGGTTTGCACAAAGCCCATTAATCCAAGTATTAGAGATAGGTGATCAGAAGTAGTTCTTTTTGGTGATGTAACTATCCTCAAAGTGTATGGATTAAGACCTCCCAATGTAACTCGTGTAAATTCAAAGTTTAGAAGTGTTCCAGCAACCTGGACAATGTAGTTTTTGCTGTGTGAGGACTATGCAACGGAGGATCAGAAACACCATCCCAGCCTCTCTGGTCCTCCTCCCAGTGAAGCTAGTGAGAGCTTGCCATTAGCTCCAGTACCAGGAGAAGCACATCTAACAAGTTTGATACTAACCATTTAAATCTGTGTTTATATCCTCGATGTCTATCTCTCAAATAACACTGGCGACACTTACTAGTTCATAATTACAACAGAAGTAAAGTGTGGGACTATCTTTTACACTGTTGCTTAATATTCAGTACTGTATGTATATATCTACTTGACACCTCAGTGAAGACTTTGACATGCCTTATTCATTCTAGTTATTTTTATGGTATTGGTTTTGTTAGATTGCTTTCCCATACAAAGAATAAAACTATAACTGTTCTGACTTAAAATTGTCCAATTCATTTTTATCCAAGTTTTGTTAAATCTAAATCATGTTCATCAGTTCTTCTCATTCCCACCACCCTTCACTCACACCAGGAAGGCAATGTATATTGGTGGTTTGAAAACAGGTATTTGATATTCTCTGACGGACTACAATAAATATCTGAAGTAAGTACCTGCCTCATGTCTTGTGGTTTCTTGTCTGCAGAATGAAAAGTGCTCTCTGCAGACCAGCAGTGTTAATCCCATGATTGTCAGCTACACTGTCAGAATTATGAGGTAAAATGAATCTTTAAAATAACTTATGAGGAACTTCATTCTACACCATTATTTTTCAGCTATATGTACGTGCCAACCATATTCCCCTAAAATCTGTCAGAGAAGTGAAAAACATTGTGAAAGTGTCCAAAGTCATGACATCTAAGGATGAATTTCAGGCTGGAGTAATTTATTTATTCTTTTGCAAAAGGTGAGATCTTTCTGTGTCTATACATAAAATACTTTTTAAAATTATACTTAATTGTTATTTTCACTTACTTATTAGTTCTAAATCAATCATATTAGAAGCTAATTTAATGGTAGTATTTTATTGCAATTGTTGAACATCTTTTTTTTTTTTCCTGACTGCTCATGATCCAGGAGTCTTAAAATGTAAATCAGTCTTGGTCTTTAAGAAATGTGGGATCTGGCAAATAAGAGGGGTCTCTTTTTCCTTTTTAGTTTGGCTTATTCTAATTCCTTCAGTGGAGTCTAAGATTTCATACCAGGTTTTTAAACTGTCAATGCAGCCTCTTTAAAATTCTTCCGTGGATTAGGTTTCAAGTTTAAGGGGTTTGTTCAGATGCCTACATATTGCTGTCTGGCATCACTTGAAACGGTTTAAGTAAGCCAAGGCATCTGCCCAGAGCCAGCAGACATGACACAGGACTTGCAGAGGCCCTGCATCCTTCCAGACTGGCAATTAGTTGTCCAGAGGGATGGTCTCAAGAACCTTAAATGAAACTAAAGGCCTAAGTTTAGGCAAGAGAACCAATTTCCTAAATTTAGGTGAGCTGAATCCCACCCTAACCTGGTGCAAACCTAGATTTGGGCAAAATAATCTCACCCTGAGAAGGGGTTTAGTTGTCTAAAGAGAGGCACTGTTGCCATTCTGGGTACGGCAGGGTTTGGTTCAGCTGCCGACTGGATCTGTTGCCTATCCTGTGTCTGTGTCTTCTAGTCCCACTGCCTTGGATTTTCTAGGATATATCAAAGAGCACTGGACACTTTTGTGAGGGTCGTTGAGTCATAGCTTGCATTGCATTCGAGGTATCTGTGTGTGGCTGGCAAATATGCAGAGCAGCAAGAAATCCATGTCTTCCTGGGAGAGCGGCTGGAGCCAGTGCGTGGCACACTGAGCATCTCCAGTGGCACTACATTACCTGCCTCTGGGTAGCCACACCAGCTCTCTAAGACAGATGAAGCCTGACACCTTCTGGGCGTGTCTGTCACTGAACTGACAGAAGCCAGCTCATTTTTAAAATGTTTCCATGAAAAAATCTTTTGGGCAGAGTTGTTAAATGTACTCCTTTCTTTAGAGTGGACTGCTGTGCTCCCTGTCCTAGACCAAAACTCTGTGTTTTCAAAGAGAAAAAAAAAATACTCTACAGTGTTCAGCCTCTGAAGAAGGCTGAAGAATGATTTCCAGCTTCTAATAATTTTGTGGTACTCTTTATCTTATTAACACATGGCAAACCTTGCTGTGCCTGTTTCCTGACAGGGTAAAAAACGATCGCTTGTCATAGAAGAATTTTGTGAAATCAACAATTTAAAATTCTGGTACTTCCTTAAAGAGACATCACCTGAAGCAGTTCACGGAGTCTTCTGTGAATCATGGAAAATCTATCTGACAACTAATGACTTCTTTTAATTATTATTCTTTTCCTGTGCACCTACAAGAAGATTCTGTTAATTAATAATGTTTTGCTTTAAATCCTGCTGGAACAGAATGAAAATGTGAATTGCTAGGGATTTGATTCCATCAAGTGTCAAAGACTTACTTGCCTATTCAAACAACACTGAATCCTTTAGTCTAGAAATACTATCACAACCCTTTTCTCTGCCAGACTTCTGATATTTGTTTCATGACTGTATGAAACATTGCAAGCCTATTTTGATTCTTTTATCTCATCAGAATGCAAATAAAATTCAAGGAGAATGAAATGTGAGAAAGTACTTTAAAAAGTGAAAATACAACCATCTAACTGTTTGAAAACAATAGTTGCTTTTATTTGAATGGCAAGTAAAGGTTCTGGTCGGTTCTTTTACAATTTAGAGATGGTATTTGAACACCAGCCTTAGCACTGAAAAGATATTGATATACTAAATTCTGAGGCTTTGCTGAATTTATTAGCACTCTCTTGGTTTAATACACTATTGAACCTAATATTACATTTGCATCTGTGAAATGCATATCCATTTACCCGAATGTTCAGGTAGTATCGATGGCAAACATTAATAAATCCAATCGACTGTTGACGTTAATCCAGGGAAAACCGTAGCCTAAGAAAATGTTTTCTGATGCATTGCTAAGCTCAGGCATACCAGAGAGCCATCAAATACACATTCCCAGCTAATATTAAGAATGTGCAGGTGTCAAGTACTTGCAATATGATGTAAATGCAAAAAAACCTCCCCTGGGATTTGGATCTGCATGAGGAATGATGTTGTCTCATAAAGAGAGAGACGATGGCCCATTTTTGAGCAGCTCCATGTGTCAGATTATACTCACTTCTGCCATCAGCTTCACCTGTCCAAGCCCAAATCACGGGAGGGAGCACAAGGCTGGGCTGCCCACGCAGCCAGGAGCTCTGGGGACAGGGCAGTGAGGGAGCATAAAGGATAGGAATGGCTTGGAGAAGACACCAGCCTACTGCAACAAGACATCTTTGATACTTATAATTTCTTCAAATAAATTATTTTATGAGATAAGGACCATGGGAGAAAGAGAAGAGTAAAATTAAATAAGTCCAGGAGCTACAGACTAATGGAATTAAGAGGAAAGATTTGAGCTGAGTATCAGTAAAAATATCCTTAAAGTGAAACAGATAAAGATGCCCAGTCTGGCTCCTGATTTTAATTTTTGTGGTGAAGTTTCTCTTTTTTCTGGTTAATGATTTTCTTCAATAATGCATTTATTCAGTTTTGATAGAGATATTAATTAAATCAAAACAATCAATAAAATTATAAATACAGAAACTCTTCACACACTCTTTATTAGATGTTTAAAACTTCCATCTTTCAACTGTAACCCTGACTATACTTACAACAGCAGAGTATATACAATACAAACGGTTAGTATGGGGGACAACTATTTGTGCTACTCAGTTTATGATGCTTCTTTAAATACAGCCTAGGTTTGAGCATCATTCTACCTTCCCCCACTGGAACGAATATTAATAGATAAGTTAGAGGAGGGTGAAATAGACATAATTGACAAGCAAGGCAGAAAGAGCCAAAAGGACAAGGCAAGCAGTGTGGAAGAGAGGAGGGAGACTGTAGAAGTCTCTAGAGGAACAAACAGAAGTGAAATCTCTGGGCACCTCCCAGCAGAAAACAGAACTGGGACAATCCTGCACTGCAATACAAACATGCTAGAAATTCAGACTGTTTTTTTTTCTTTCCCCAGCTGTTGTGAAGCTTTGGAAACTCTGTTTCCCAATTCAGTTACAGTGCCCTGAAACACTGAAATATTTGGGGGACTCCTCCCTGAAACAGTTTCAAAGATCCTTAACCAAGCCACAGGCACAACTGAAAACTAAGGGATTCTATTCTAGGGCAAGCAGCTCCACTTCACATTCCATGAAATGTGGAAGGAAAAAAAGTCTGACATTCCATGGCTGCAAATTGAATTTACTGACACTTTTCAGGCAAAGGCAATATTCCAAGTAGTTATTTTGTTGCTCAATAAATTCCCATTCCCATTCACTTTTGTCTGTAAAGCCTGCCCCTACCTTGCTTCCAAATGAAATAAATCATGGAATCATAGAGAAAAGAAAAGAGCGATTTTGTGAAGTGCTACTAGAGATCTGTTTTCCAGATAAAAACCATACCAGTACTGAGAGACTGACAGCAACTAAAGCAAAAATGAGCATGAGACAGGATGTTGTGATGAGCTGACAATAATTCATCTGTCTGAATAACACAATTAAGTATACATCACAAAAACACAACTAGCAATCCCCACACCAAGCTAAAAAATTTAGATATAGGCAAGACTTTTTCCCTCCCTTTTCATTTTTAAGTAGAAATCTACCTTTTATCTTTATGTTTGTCTGTCCTAGGACAGCCACCAGTGTATGCTTCTTTCTCACCAGCAGATAGACATAGTGTAAATGAGCACTGAACTCTGTAATCTCTCTCTACATGTGTCATGTCCCTGATAGAATATTTTTAGTTGGGGGGGTCATTTAAAAACAACAAATTCTATATTAAAACAAATGCCCTCATTGCTCAACTTATCCTAAGATTACATGTGGAAAATGTTGGAGGAAAACAAAAAGAACGGCTTTTCCTTCTGTTAAAAATTCCAGTTTTTTCTTTCCTCAGGAACAACTGTGCTTTGCCTTCACAAGTGGTATTTTTCAAAGCTCTGAGCTGAATTGTAAATCCATGGGGCTTGGCACACCAAGCAGATGTACACATCTGCACGAGAACCAGGCTTTCTACAGCTCATTGAGGCTCCCATCTCCAGGCTTGGGGAGGGGATACGGCCGCCTTGGGATGTGACACGCATCCAAACAGCCTTGGAGCTGCTCTCAATGAAGCTGTTCACAGCGCTGCCGGACAGCCATGCCAAGGGGACCAGCGAGAGCACAGCATGCCAAGCAGGAGTGCACCTGCTAACCATGAACCCGGTGTTGACGGCGGTCCTCAGGACTGTGAGTAGATTTGATGTGCATCTGCAAGCGCTGAGCACACCGGTTCTCCTCGCAATGCCCTCACCCTGCACAGCCGACTGCAACAACACGGGAAGAAGCAGGTCTCTGGCGAGGTCTCCCCACCCCGAGCAGCCACTGACCACAGGATGGCAGCATGAAAGAGAGTGAAAAAATTTGCTTATAAACACTGGTCTGGAGTTTGGAAGTCTCTGGTAAAAATGAAAAAGAAACCAATGAAGAAGGTTTAATAAGCACTTCAGACTCTATCTGAAATTGGTGGCAACCAGCCCCAGCAAAGCCAGTCACCAGCCTTATTGCTGACAAGAACAGCTTCTGAGCATTTAACGTGTTTAGCAGCTATTTCGTTAACTCAAGTATAGGAGGCAACTGTGAAACTCTTACAGATACTTGAACAATAATGCCTCCACAAAAATATGAAGCCACTGAAAGATGTTTTCAAGTAGAAGGCATGGGAGGAAAAAAAAAGAAGAAAGAAACCTCAGAAGACCTTCTTCTAAGTCAGAAATAAAAAAAAAAAAAATCTGGTCAGAGACAGTATGGACCAAACAGAGATGGATGGCAGGGAAATAGGCCTGGAAGCAGCCTGAATGCAGCAATGAAATCACCCAATGAAGGAAGATGCAAGGGAGATTTTGTGGCCTCACCACTGAACATTTAAGCATTTGTCTCCCAGTCTTAAATCCACGTAACACAATTCACCGTATTCAGAACAGACAGCTGAGCTCTCTGCTACACAACCACAGAAAATCAGGAGCCACAGAAGGAGATTCGTGACAGGCAGAACCATGGTGCTGGAAAGGACCTTTTTAATCTAGTCTGTGAGAAAGACTGAGGACACAGATAAGGGCTGGAGACCTAGTGACTGCCTTCCTTATTCAGGCACCTGGAAGTGCTGCCAAGGGCATACTTTCTTTCCCTTCTGCCTGTTGAAGTTGCTCCAGGGTTCATCAGTTTGTCGACAGGTCAGAGAGAGCAAGGCAGTGAAGGGGGGAGAGATGAACGGGAATGGTTCATGTGATGTGGAAGAGACCTGACTGCTTATTTGCTCTCTACGGAAAAGCTTGATGTGTTGAGGTTTCTCACTCTCATAGTCAGATTTACTAGCTTTGTTACTATCCTGCAAAACCCATCTGTCCTGGCCCAAGGACAAATGAGACCTCTGAAGTGGGAACACATGGCAATGGTAACATCATCATAAGTGCAGACGAAATTCATGAAGATCAGGACAGGCAAAATAACCCAAACCTGCAGATTCTGCAGTTAGGTGAATACCTGGAGCTTTCTTTTCACATTTCATCCATACCCTGCTGGTATTGAAGCATGGCTTTGGACCTATACGGTGCAATGGTTTATATGTTGTCTTAATTTAAAGCCCAGTGTAGAGGTACTTTTGCTGTCCATGGTCTTTCAGCCTATAGAAGAGAAGGTGAACCCTTCACAAGACGAAGCTGGTGTGTAAAAAAGGTGGACAGCATTGGTACCATTTTGTCTGGGACCCAGGTCTTGGAAAGCCTAGTTTCAGTAAAAAGCTCTGGATAATGAACATCTGCTGTGTCTCAGTGGCAGGAGCACTGAAGCAGAGAGGGATCATAGACGCAGCTTTGTTCGTAACCTGCCTTAGTGCAGGCACATGTGTGCAGGGCAGGGCACGTCACTGGCTGCATGCACTGCACAACAGGGCACAGCCAGTAGTTCAGGAAAACAAATGTCGTACACCTTCACCTTAAATTTAGCTGACAGTCTTCCAATCTGCTTCTTTTCTTTCTCTTTTCTGCCATCACAAGCATAGGTATGTGTCTGCCCCAAAAGAAAGTCAGTAAAGGTATTGAAACTTACAATTTTACAGTAACAGCCATGAGACGTGGCAGCTTTACGTCACTTCTTTCCTAAAATGGGGCGGAATTGGAACAAATTCTATTTCAAGCATTTAGCTAAACAGCCAGGAATGAGATGTAATTTAATTCAGAAAACAGGTTCTCACTAATTCCTTAGGAATATTTTCATGATGACCATTTTCACAAAGGCACAGGCTGCGACTGACAGAGATGATGTGGCTTTCATCAGCTTATTACAGTGTCAAACTTTAGGCACCTAACCTACTGGGTGAATCAGAAAGAGGCATTAGCTGCCCACGGATCCAGTAGAGCCAGGTGAGAGAGCAATCAACTAGTGACCAGAGAGCATTAAACTCCTCAGAAAGATGATCCACACAAAAGCCCTACATGCAAAGCTGAAAGCTTCATGGGTCTAGCTAACAAAAAAGGCTGAGGAAGGGACATTTTTGAACACTTCTTCTCCAGAGCTCAAACATCTCATCTGTAGCTGTTACGCGCTCCTGTGTGATTCAGAGCATTTTCTCAGAAGAAAGCAGCAATTCAGTAGGAATTATTTTAAAGGGGGGCAGGAGTGGTGATGATTACACCCATCTCAGCTTGGAGCTGTTCAGCAGTGCATCTCCCATCTGTTAGCAAAGTGCCTTGAGTAAAAAGCACACAGACAGATGTGCTGATCCCTCATCCTTCCTCCCTGGGCTGGGCTGTGTGGCTGTTTAGTTATGAATGTGAGGGGGGAAAGTGAAGAGCAGAGGTGGTCCATGGGCACCAGCTGAGGTAATGCTTTGCACTGATTTCCAGGATGAAAATCCCAGGGTGTACAGGGCTACATGGAGATTGGGGATATTATGTTTTCAGCACTCTTTCCCTCAGTTTAGACATCTGTGGGAGCCTTTGAGCATCTCTCTTCATCCCACCCCAGCAGCCTCAGGAAAACTTATGAAATAAGAGACTGTAGACATTCAATAACACCTGCATAAACCAGCAACAAAAAAAAAGCTTCTTCTGTAGTTTGGGATGAATGGAATGTTAAAACATGGAAAACCAAGCTTTACGATCAGACTTGTTGCAGGATTTCCTCCATCCGTTCTTTAGAGTGTCTGTGCTCAATTTCCTTTCTTTTTGAGCATTTCATGCAAAGTTGACCTGTGCTTCTTTCTTTTAAAGACACAACTTTTCTCGGTTGCCGTACTTTTTCAAGAGGGAGAAAAACAGCTTTCTGATGTCACCAGGTAATTTTCCAGTAAGCCACGAGAGGGCAGGTTGTGCTCTCGATACAGCTGCAGATTTTTATAAGCAGCTAAGTCCACTCACAGTTTTAAAGCCCTAATTACCAAACTAAGCTCCAGCCAGTGAAAAGAGGAATGCACAGGTCTCTGACCCTAGTACTTGTTATGTGCATAGCATCAATCTAATGCCTTCATTGCTTTTCTTCTAGAAAGGACAATACCTTTCCACTCAGTCTACATGTGAAACGAGAACTCTGCTTTACCCACAGGCTCTTAGGCAAAATCTGTTCTAACAAGTTAGCTGCTGTGCTCCATTTTTCACATTTCTCCTCTCTTATTTTCCTTCCTCTACCCCGCTGCCACAGTTACTTTCCCTTAACCAGGGCAGCTGGCAAAGCAAACCCTTGGGACAGCAGCATCCAAACCTCCAAGCTGATGAAGCTGGTTGGGCACCCTGTGACCCCAAGGAACATTTTCATCCACCCTTGGAAATAGCAGTCAAGAGTCCCTCCTAAATTTCGGCATCCACATCCCGCAAAGGACAAAAATGTATCAATCTCCATCCAATAGCAGCTCTCTAAATTAGTGTTTAGCACGAACTGGAGCATATTCTAGGTTGTTCAGCCTGGAGAAGAGAAGGCTCCAGGGAGACCTTGGATGCTCACCACTCAAATGGGGCTTATAAGAAAGATAGGGACAAAATTTTTAGTGGGGCCTGTTGTAATAGGACAAGGGGTAATGGTTTCAAACTAAAAGAGGGTAGGTTTAGACTGGACATAAGGAATAAATTTATTACAGCGAGGATGGTGAAACACTGTCACAGGTTGCCCAGAGAGGTGGTGGATGCCCCATCCCTGCAAACATTCCAGGTCTGGTTGAACAGGGCTCTGAGCAACCTGATCTATTTAAAGATGTTCCTGCTCATTGCAGAGGAGTTGGACTAGATGATCTGGACCCAAAATCTTCTGTGATTCTATATGAAGACCCATAATCTTGTAGTGCTGGAAAACAGCTGCCAACTCTTTGAGAAAGGCACACGGAGATCTCAGACCTAGCTACCTTCTGACACTGATCAGGGTCAACTAATATGACATGTGTAAGCTAGATCTCTGGAGACCTCATCTGATGTCTTCAGCACCAGACAACACTGGTCCCTAAATAACAAAAAACCCCCAAAAGGCAGCCTGAGTTGGAAACTAAGGTACTGAGCTGAGCTGCTGCACAAAAAGTGCTTCAACCTTTGACATCTTGGGCATATTCCAGGAACAAGCGCACTGGGATCCCCCAAAGGCACCACAAAATGGCAATGGCAGCAGAATGTTGTCCACCTGATGGAGCAAGGGCTATCTGAGTGTGTGGTGAGCAAATCACAACTTTGTTTGCCCCAAAAAGTCTGCATTCTAGAGGTAAGTTTTGCAAGTTACATATATTCAAAGCTAAGTATATGTGAAAACCATCTTCTTCCTAGTCCACACAGGTAGTATTGAGCATACCTAAAAGAAATGCCAGAAACTCTTGCTGACTGAGTTTCTTTATTCAAGGCTACAAAAGCAAAGGTTTTATAGGACTCAGGACCCCACAATACACAAACTCTGAACACTCCATTAATGTAATATATCAAGCACCAAAGCTGACAGGATCTGTTCAAGATGTCATTTGGTATGTAAAGAAACATGTTTCAAGATAATACAGAAGAACCACAAAAATGGGCTTCAAATCTATGTCTAAATAAAGAAATATATAGGGAATGTACAAAGGAATGTTTAGGACGGGGTCTAGCGATTGCCACATCCAAACCTGATTCCCCACCTGCACACCTGAGTAATGCAAGTTATCTTAGTCTTGTTACCTTGAGTCCTGCATCCCAGACTTTGGAAATTTGGAAGTTTAAGTCTAGATTCATAAAACAGTGCATCAGAGTCAAAAAAGTTAAGCCCTACTTTCAACTTCTGTCCAAGGTCCCTAACACAGAGGTAAAACACAAGTGTATATCTAGGTGTCAGGGAAATCCCGCTCTTAAATTTTCGGAGAACTGGAGTTTCTGAGTTTACCTGGTGTTGCTAACATCAACTTTATTGGAAATAACATAAAGAATTGATCATGTTTCTGAAATAAACTGTAACCAGGGTGTTCCTATTGTATTTTGTCAAACAGCATGAAACATTTTGAACCCTAAAACAAGACTATGTTATTCAGAATATTTATTGATAACTGTAAAATAATATGTTATTCAAATATACACGTAGAATTAGTAACTTTAAGCACATCTTAATGCTGCCAAATGAAATCAAGAACACATTGAGGTGAAAAATTATCTTGGTTATTCAAGCTGGTTTTCTCCTATTTGGATTCTTAGCTATCTTGATCTAAATCTACAGAGGATGATTTACAAGTGTCACACACTCCAGATAACATTTAGTAATGAAAAAATCTAGTCTGACTTGGGCCTTGCTCGTACGTACTCAGAGACTTCACACATTACAATTCACAAGATAAAGGGAAAAACCTGAATAAGAACAATTTAGTCAGCTGCCAGAGGAGTGTGTGATAAAGTCTCAGCTAAGGTCTCAGTAAGGCAATCAAGGTCACTTCCTACAAGAGCAAGCAAAGAAAGAGAGGGTACTAGGCCTCTCCCATGTACTTTTTGGGGCTGAAGCTCACATTCATCAGCGGTTCAAAACCTCTTCTGTGCCTTCGGTGCTGGAAAAGTACAAGTAGCAGAACAAGCACAGCCAGAGCTGTAAGTGCTCCTCCAATTGTGGATCCAACCATGACAGCCCATGCTTGGGTTTCTTCAAGGGAACCTGGAAATATGAAACGATTTCATATGAAATATGAAATATGAAATATGTCCTGAAGTGAGGACAGCCTATAATCCAATTTTGCAAATTACACAGAAAACATAATGTTTCCTTCACGCTGATAATTGTGATTACTTGTGCAGCTTAGTGACCTACTGGCCACAGGCAAAGCTCGTAACACGCCACGTAACTGAGGCACATACCAGAGCTGGACAGGCTTCCTGCCACAGAAGTCTAGAGCTGAATTTAAACTTCAACAACCCATACCAATTAAAGTGTTGGGAATGGGAAATATTAACACTGACAAAACAAAAAGACCATTCTTTAATCTAATTTGGCCAAAATGATGAATGATTTAAACAATTTTTTCTATAGTGACATTTCAAGACAGCTGCTTCCACGCTATTTTGGTCAACAGAAAACCCTCAAGTTTTCCTAAAGACCACAAAGCAGCCTATTGTCAAACTTTTAACTAAAAACACTACTTAGTGTGGTAGTGCTGACCAGCTCCAGATCGCATCTGCTGATTTTGAACCACTTCTGAAGAACCACTGTCTTCAAAGATAAAATTGCTTATGCCTATAATAACACTGCTCCACTTGACTGAATTTTTGTGTTTTCATTTATGCTTTCAGAAGCAAAAATTGCCTGCTCTCCTTTTTTGAAGAATGCTACATATACTGAGATGGCAATAATCACATTTGACAAAGCAATCACAAAGAAAAAACCCTCTCAAGAGGACTGCACATATTTGAAAGTTATCTAGACATATGGGTTAGAGGAGACAGATGGCTAAGGGAGATGTCACACTGACTATAAAAGCAACTAAAAGTCTTGTGCCCCAGTCTGCAGTCTTCCAAAAAATTGAGTACAATCATTCCAAAAATTAGTAAAGTCCGAAAATGAATTGTTTGCCTCTTTACCACCTTTCGAGTAAGAACCAGCAATGTATTAATATATGTTTATTTCTAATGTGATTGCCTGAAGTACAATTAGAAAGTTATTCTTTTAGATGAAAGAGAAGGGTTTGGATATAAAATCTTTATTGTCTGAACACAGGCCATACAGACAGGGATAGATACCCTCCTTCACAGTGAGCTAACAACTTTTTCAGGTGTGAGTTGAGAAGCAGTAGAGTCACAAGCTGCCTGTGTTCCTCTCTGAGTGCCTCATGCCAAAGGGACACCCACATTTTCAAAGCAGGAGAGGGGGACAGTAGTCCAAAGGGAGGAAAATTTAAACTCCATAAGAGGGGAAGTTTAAAATTTCAGAGAAAATTCTGGGGATGCCCCTGAGAAAAGCACTGCAGAAGCAGCTAGCATGCCTCCACAAAGTAGGGCTCCCCTGCATGAATGCAGCCTGAGGACAAGGGTTTCAATCTTTTGCAGTCTATAGATCTTTAAACAGTCTCCACAGATTAAAACCACAGATATATGGTAAGCTTTTGGAAGAAATTCCTGCCCACACAGGTTAGATAAGCACCTACTGCCTCTCAAAGTAACACTGAATTGGAGAAAGAAACTGCTTTGATCTAATCTTTGGAAAAGGAGCTGAAGCATGATTTTCATGCAGTTCTTACTCTTTTGCCTTTTACAAATATTTTAATATCTTCTTGCAAAATTTGGATTTTGTGCATAAATACTGTGCTTTCTTGCTATTTTGTCTTTGTCTGATTTGTGTCAAAGGTAATTTCAAATGAATAGACCTAATAAACCCTAAGGCACATCCCAGCTATGGACATGGAAAATCTTTAAAACTGAGGGCTTACAACATAAAACACCCATGTACATCTCTCCAGGTACCCAAATATTAATGTTGGGTAGTGAGCAGGTGAATAGACCTGTGCATTTTGTGAAAGGTTCCTTATTTTATATATGCCTATGCCATGGAAAATGTGAGCTGTCTCATGCCTTGGCCAGGAACAGCGTCCTGGGACTTACCTGGCAGGTCAATAGCATAGGTGTAGCCAAGTTGCTCCGCAGTTTGGAAGAGCTCATCGTTGGTCACGGGAGGGAAAAAAGGGACCATGTTATAGAGCCGGTTGTGACCGATGGGGGCCAGCTCCTCAGGCCAAGTGTTGTTAGGGGGCTTGAAACGCTTCATCCACTCATCAAAGATGGCATCAGTAAAGGAGTGAAGAACCTGCAAACCCGGACATGGGCATGCATGTTTATTAAGCTTTTTCAGAACTCAACCACCTTTAAAACACTCAACAAACACACAAAGTGGCTGGAGCTTTTGAAGCGATGGAAGAGGGTAATCTAATTTAGATGGGATTTACAGAATGGGAAACCAGAAAAGCTCATGAGAAGACTAAACTGATCTTCTGCGTGGGACATTTTGCTTTATACACCCTTGTTGCTGCTCGTTCACAATGAGATCTTTCTCCAGACAGTTTAACATCAGCTGGCATCAAATGGGTGGGTGAATCTTCTCAGGTGAGGAACCTCTGAGCTCATTCAGGTGAATGTGCCTTTCAAATTTATTTTAATCTTTCTTGTCTCTGAACAAGTATGGAAAGTTGCAGGTAATTTGACTCCATCATGCTCATTTTAGAGCATGTGCCTGGAGCTCCACAGCTCCAGGAACCCATGAATTTGATCAGATGAGTTTATAGATCTATAATTAACTAATACAGGAAAGTTGTTTCAGACAAGTACTACAAATGTCTGAAACTAATTTCTGATGTAATCATGTGTTTTAATTACAAGCCTGGAAAAAAATTGAAAAATATCCTATGGAAGATAATCTTTTGTACAAAATTACAGCGTAGTGAAATGAATTTCACTGTGTAAGAAAGAAAATAACGCAAGAATTAAAGAATTATTAAGGAAACAATCTGGAGAACCACTACGTAAGCATTTGAACTAATTTCTCCAAAAAAAGATTGAAAATTTAAAGTAAAGATAAGAAAGAAATGTATCTACATAATATATAGATATAATATACAAAGAAGTTAAATATGTAATGTAAACGCTGTGGTTTAATCTAACAAAGAGGAAAATAAGTTGGCACAAATTCATTAGGGGAGAAAGATGTATAAGCAGAGTCAACTGCTGGCTTTTTATTTGCACACCACTATTTGTGCTGCTCATGGCAGTGCAGCACTATTCTGATGCACCAGTGATTTCACATGCTTTCTATTTCCCAAGAGACCCTGATATTAGATGGACTTCCTTTGAACCTGTAAATTTTGAAACAAAGAAACAAGCCCCTCAGTCTACCGCTTTAAAATAATTAGGCCCACTTTCACGTTAATTTGTTGCTGTAAAATGGTGTAATATAAGCCATTAAATTTAGATTTTATATTTTACAAATTACCCTGAGATTTTTTTCCTTTTTATTTAACCTTTATGCAGGTGTGGCAGTGTTCAAGAAAAGATAAAGGATTCCTCCTTTTCTATTTAAAGTACTAATTTTTAGGGAATTCACTTTACTTTTCCTGCAAATCTGTGATGAGAAAGGTGCCTTTGAGCCACAGCCACGGTTAATCACGCTGGGGGGTAAAAGGCATACCACAAAGATGGGATCGTTGGCAGCTGCATGAGGGAGAGCGCTGGTCCCATTCAGGAAAGAGTGAACCAAGTTATGAAGGCTCAGCATCGGTGAGTCAAGGGCTCCATCTGGTTTATCAAAGCCCTCCAGTGCGTTCCTGTGGATGGGTAAAAAGCACCATCAAGTAACCACATTTAGCTGACAAACGTGCTCATAAAGCAAACCAGTGACCCAGCCAGCTCTAGAGAAGCCAAAGGACAAACCTGAAACTGAAACTGGAATTGCGGAAAAAGGGGGGCCTGTCAAACTCCTGTAGGGAAAGGCACCTCCTGACATCTTCCACGGTGGGCAGCTGCTCGCTGGAGCCCCGGGGCGGCCTCCGCCGCAGCGGCCCTTCAGCAGTCCCATTGCACAGCGTGACCAGGCGGTTGTAGTCATCCAAACTGAGCATGGAACAGAGAGAGGCACAAGTCAGAAGAAGGTGATGCCTTGTTTGCTGGCTTTTTCTCAAGCAGTATAAAGAGGCCTCAGCTATACATGTGAGAGAGCAGAGGTTTGGGATGGACACCTCCTGTGGCAGCTCAGTTCACCTCCCATGGCCTGGGAGATTAATTTATTGCAGGACTGTCACCGTGACATGGCTTTCTGTGGCTCTGCATCCTCTCTGGACCATCAGTCATTTAGACCAAGGGTTACCAGGTTCATTGTCCACAGAGAGAGGATGCTGTAGAAAAGGCAAGCACAACTCCCATCATGCCTTCTCCCCTCCCAAGGGCTTTGGAAGAAGAGTTTTTGTCAGGCAATGTAAAACAGACTTCAGCTTAGACTTGACAAACTTTCACTCCTGAGCAAGGAATATTTTTTTAACTGTTAACAAAAAGGGGGAAAAAAATAGCGAAATGTGAGCTGTGGTGTGAGCTGAGAAAATGCACGACAGAAAACAGGTTTTCACTTTCCATCCCTCATCCCCTTTAGAAGAAAAGCAATAGCAATGCATTGCATCCTCTTTTCTCAGGGCCTTTGAGAGCAACCTGCTTTTGGAGGGGTTACCCAGTAACTAATGGGGAGCAAATCCTTTATATCAGGGAGAGAAAGAGGGAAAGAGAAGGAGAAAAACAGTGTAACACTTGAGAAACAAAAAAAATCTGTGCTATTCAGTGTGAAATGAAGTAGCATATTCTGAAACTTCTGAAGTAAACAAAAGCTCTTCTCAGTTTAACCTTGGCAAGGTAAAAGTCAGTCACTTCAGTTTTCAAGAAAAAAACCATAGCCCTATTTATCTTTGAGAAAAACTAGCAGCAGGACTTAAAGCCAACTGGTGCCTAAAGCTGGAATTTCAAATATCTCTTTAGGTATCCAGAAAAAGAGACTCTTTTGAAAAACCCTGAGCTTTTGGTACCTCTGTCTGACTAACTGCACACTGCTCCTGAGCTGAGAGAAGAATGATGTATGGATATTGTAACCAACAGCATTTTATGTCACAGCACCCCAATCCTGCATTTGAATCCCCTGTCAAAGCCCTGCTCTCACACAAGTCAGCACATTCCCACAGGGAGCTGGCAGCAAGCTCCTGCCTGGCTCTGTGTTGTTTTTCATGTGAAATCTCAGATACCTCAAAGTCAATCCCCAAACTGCATTAAATATATCAGGGTTAAGGTCTCATCCAAAACAAGGTAGCAGACTTTTCAGCCTATCTCCAGCTTCCTACATGCCAAAACAGTTTTCTTTTTCTGCTGCTGAGATCAGTTGGGTGTATGCTATAGAGAACCAACAGACAGGCATTTCTTTGTTAGAAAGATACTTGCCAATAGGGCAACTCTTCAGACTTCTGGCAGCCACAAACTGGCTAAATCAACTAAAATCCTGTACTAGAAGAATCATCTTTAAAAAACACACTTCCATAATGCGAGAGAGAAAGTTTGAGCAGCCCCATCTACACATAAACTGACGGCAGTTTCTAGTATTAAAGAAGATGTCTCAGCTCCTTTCCTGCCACTCACTCACACTGAGAGAGTCATGCTGTCAATGCTGAATGACAAGGTTTTGTCCATATGAGAGCTTGCCCTGGATATTTTCATACCTGTTACAAACTACTTGCCACCGGGAGAACCTGGAGCTCAGGTTGATCAAGCCCGGGTCCTCCGGCCGTGATGCTCCAAAGAGCTGGTCGGTGCAGATGTCGCACTCGTTCCTACCTGTGGCGAAGTTCCAGTAGGGCAGCGCAAAGGACTCATTGCCCATCAGACGCTGCAATGGACAGAAAGAAATGCATTAGCTGGGAATCACTTCCAAAGGAAAGAGAAAGAAAGGGACTCCTTCAAGCTGTTTGACTGGATAGCTCACTGAATATTCTGCTTTTCATTCTGCATTTCAACTACCTGCATCTCATAGTGCCACTCCAACTCCTTCCAAAAGATTGTGGCATTAAATCAGTCTAAACAAAGGCATTGTCCCTAGCTTCCCTACTGTGGGACTGCACTTCTTTTGGCCATGTTAGGCTTTCTGCCAACTCAGAGACCAGGCAGGAGAGCAGGAGCAGAGATGAATAGAGCCTTAAGCAAGTAAGAGGCTTTGAGTGATGTAAGTGGGTAATGGGTAAAATTGTACATGTGGTTGGCTTTCGTTCCAGAAAACTGGCCCTGGGGAGGAATCAGAACTTGTGTTAATAGGGGAGTACAGTGCATCTGATTGCGCTTGCTTGCCAGATACAATTTCACACAAGCAAGATCCTGCAGCTATTTTGATAAGCAACCATTTTCATTAGAGATCTGTAAGGTTGAAATACAGCAACATTGTCAACACAGAAGTCATGCAAATGGAAATGAGTCTATGCTTCTGCAGCTGACTCTCGGGCACGTTAACATATATTTGTTTAAAAGGCATATTGCTAAATATATGTATGTATTAAATGTATAATATGTCATATTTAAATATTTAGAGCTGGTTTCACTGGAATGGTATCTCCAACATCAGCCAAAAATATTGGTTACCAAGTTTTACATTAATGTGTTGCTCGAATTTCATTAATAAATACTGTTACTTCACATCTTCTATCCTCTGTTGTGGAGATGAAGGGAAAAAATCTCCATGATAACCTTCACATCACCGTTCACAGTGAGAAACCATTCGGTCCTCAACACTCAGAAAGCACTAATTTCACTTAAAATAAAAAAAATTATCAGTAAGCAATACTCCTCACAGTATTTAAGGAGTATAGCCAAGTGTAAGCTACTTCCTAGGATAGTTTCTCACCCAAAGTGTCAGAGCAAAAGGGAGAAGCTGTGCAAGGAAAAGGAAAGGCTGTTCAGCTAACCTGCAGTTCCCTCTCCAGCCACAGCAAGTGGTACCTATGCCAAGTAACGAAGGCAGGTCCTTGGTGGGAGAAATCAATACCTTTGAAGGGGCGGCCAGGACCTGCAAAGGGAAGAAAAAATAAGTATTTAGGCTTCAAACGAGGCTGGAGAGAAAGACAGCACCTTCTTTTATTGCCTGCAGTGGAGTTAAACAAGAGCCTTCAGCTCTGCATCTTTGAAAAGAGTGCACAAATCAGAAGCTACATCACTCACTTGGGACAAGTGAAACAAACTCCTCTGTGGATATTTGCTCCAGTGCTTCTCAAAACTCCACATTCTCTAGAAAGCTGGATATTGTGAAGATTTCTTCCCACTTTAGTGGATTTTGATTTTTAAAAAGCAGTTTTGCTTTCTAAAAGCCTATCTCCTTGCTAATATGTGCATTATCTCATTCTCCTGCTCAGCTGCAAGACTTATGCCATGTATCTATCAAGAGAACCTCAGCATTTTCCATGCCAGTAGTAATCTGGAATCCTTTGCCAACTTTCTTCAAATTGTGCTTGTTATTTCTTGTATTGTGCTTTTGCTGGGTGAGAGGTGAGAGGCTTCAAACCACATATGGATTTGTTTATCACTGTAGAAAGCTTCAACCCACATATGCATTTATTTACCACTGCAGCAGCACTAGAAGTTGCCCCTTTCCCTTTCCACATGACTGTCCTGTCCCCTGAAGGACCTTTGCTCTTGCTAGGCCAGAGACTGCTTCCTTCAGCCCTGCAAAATGGAACCGTGTCAGAGGGGCAAACTGAATGAAGCCCACTGCAGAGTAGCAGTCGCCCTCCAGCAAGCAGATAGATATGGGCTGTTCAGCTTGCACATGGGACTGCCAGGTAGAAAAGCCATACTGGTTGGTGCTCCTCCTACAAGAAGTAGGCTTTGTGAAATGGGGCTGGTATAGGTACTTCTGTCTAGAAAAGCAATGAGGACTAGTAATCTGGATTTGGGAAAAAGCATGGGGTTAGATACCCAAACCTCTAACCTAGGTTGGTTTTAAAAAGTGACTGTGGTTAGTCAGGCAAATCCCATCCTTAGTGACTTGCTGAAGGCCACAGAAAGCAGTAGCACTCTGGTCCCAAATACCTCTGCATGGTCTGTGCCTTCATCACTACAGAGCCCCTTCCCCACTGCCACTGCATCTACCTTGTCCTGTGGACTGGGAACATCTTTCTGAAGTCAGTCGCTGCCTGACCACACTTCAGTTCACTCAGGTGAAGACTCTGCATTGCTCCCTGTCAGATTGAAGATGCACCAGGAGTGCAACTGGTGTGCTCCAGCTGCCATGGGGTGGGGGGACCAGACCACAGCAGGTCCAAAGGACATCTCCCTCGATTACTGATGGCCACCAGCCTCTCACCACCAACTGTTTCGCTCCACAGCTCCGTGCCTACTACTGGGACTCACTGCTTGATGAAGCAGCACAGCTGTGTTAAGCACACACCTTTGTTCAGCAGTGGTACTCTCACCCTTTTCTTTACCTGCAGAGCCCATTGGAAAAGAAAAGCACTAACCCAATAGCGTGTCTCTGACTGAGTAGTAATGAAGCCAAACAAAGTAGTTATAAATACTACAGTTGGCAATCTGCGGTTCCTCTCCGCTTGGACCAAGCAGACTTCTCCAGTGCTGAGTTGCAATGACATAGTCCGGGTGAATGGTTGTCTTGGCACGGTCTAGAGCATCAAAGAACTGCTCCCTCTCCTCTGCTGTCAAGGAGTGGACATCCTTCCTGACAACTGCTGGCTTCCTCCTGTTGCATTCGGGGCCGGTCCAGCCAAACTTGCATTCACCACAGTTGTAGCCACTAAAGTTTCCTGGATCAAGAGGGAACAATCAGTCATGACATTATGAATCAGGGAAAACTATCAGTGAAATGCAGAATTAAGAATTAGTGCTCTTCCTCCCCAGAGATGCCAGTTCCTGGAAAGGACAGCAGCTGAGCAGTCTGGCAGCTTTGCCAATTGACTAACCAGAAGGATGGCTGGCCTGATTCCCAGAGCCATGGCAGGGCCAAGAATCACACTCAGCCAGCTGGGGAAGTGCTGGGTAATGGGCTTGACGCCCTGAGGTGCTCAGAGCTCTGCAAAGTCCTCAGGCATGTGAGGACTCTCACTGCACAGAGAGCTGAGCAATTGAGGTTAAGCCAGTGTTGAAGTGCTTTGCTCGACTGGCTCTCAAGTACTCCTCTACTTCCAGGATCAAACCCAAAACAGGGTCAGTTCACGTGGATCCTTAAGAACAGAGAAAAATCCCTAAACAAAACAGTTTGGTTCTGTCCTCTTGAGGGCAAAACTCAGGAGAAACTAGTGCCTCTTAACAGTGCATCTGGGGCCCAACACAAACCAGGACAAGCATCAGGGTTGCTGCTGGTCACACTTGAAGCATTATTAAATAGTGCTGCAATAACAGCCTGAGAAACACTGCAGTACTGTCATTCCCTGCTGGCATCACTCCTAAGGCAAGTAATCAGGTCCGCTCTAGGGTATTAGCTCAGACACTCTGACGAGATGGAAGAGCCCAGGAAAGCAGAGCTTGCTTTAAGTGTAGCCTCTTGCACGCTGTGGCAGACAGCTGGCAGCAGCAGAAACGCCCTGCTGCAGCTTGCTCCTCGTTTCTGGGGGAGACAGGGAACAACCGGCCTGTCTGTAGTACACACCTGCCCCCTGCCTGTGTGCGGGCAGGCTGCAGCAGTGTAGGACAGTGGGCAATGCTGCCGGGGGCAGGGGGGGAGCAGAGTGGCAACCAGGTTTCCTCTGGGATCTCTACGCAGTTTTTAAAAACCTGCACTGACTCCTTAACCCCTCCTTAACCTCCCCTCCAACTCCCCACACACTCACCCCACAACAGCCATGCCAATTGTTTCCCAAAATGCCCCAAAATCTCACTGTTCACCACACGTATTGGTGCTGCTAGATCCACGACTAACATGGGGATGAGGAAGTGTCTTATGAAATGTTCCCAGATGGGCACATGTCCCTAAGCTGTGGCCTTGAGCCTATGACCAGAACAACAACTAACATTAAAGCAAGATTTTAGACTGTCGAGGGCTACAGGGCTTATTACCAAATTCAAAGACCCCCAAGGTTACAAGGGCTGTTACCAACAAGGCTCTGCATCTTACGTCTAGCTCCTAGGGTAAGGGCTGCTGAACTGTAAACATCTGTGACAGACTCCTGTGAGACCTGCCATGATATGAGGACTCTTACTGTAGAGTTTGGACCAGCCTTAGGTTGGTTATGGTTGCTTCAGAGCCCCTGAGATCTCTAAGTTTACATGTTATCAGTGACAGCTGAGGATCAGCGCTAAGGTTAGGGACCACAAGTGTGAAGACTTCAGCAAGGTTTTGGATCATGCACATCCCGATGGCATCCTATGAGGACAATTTCCAGATGTATAGCTTACATTTGTCATGACACAAGTAGAAGCAGCTGGGTTCGGCTGTCATGTTCCAGCTATGAGGGAAGGCACCCAAAGCCAGGGGTCTGCACTGGCTAAAGGGGATGAAGACTTACACCAGAAAAAGCAAGTAAGTTATAGTTACATGAAACAAAGCAGATTGTATGGATTGTATGGATATGTGGGGGTATGAACATGGAATATTTATTGGATCACAATATCCTCAGGGTCCCATCAGAACAGCACAATTACTGTTATTGTTTGGTGTACTCCACTATCTGTGTCTTGTTCATTCTTCATGCCTCAGCCTAGCTATTAGGGCTCATCACATACTCCAGCCTGAACAGGCCAGATGACAAATATTAGGAATATCTTGCAACATTGCCTAATTAGGCCATGTATGCTGCTCAAGTTTCAGTCATGGACCACGAACTTCTGGAAAGCATTTTTTGACCCCTCACAGTCAGGTACAATTCAATCCTTAAGAGAAGGAGGAAAAAGCAGGAATTAATCATGAAAAGATCTGTCAGCAATGTCTTTTGAGATTGTCAGTTATTCCTCCAGTCGTTTAAAGGACCCTTCTACTCACAGTGCTGGATAAGCATCACATTGAAATACAGCACTAACAGAACCAAAGTCAGTGCAGGACCAGCTTTGTGCTGTCTGGGTTGGTACTAGAACAAGACACTCTTGGTCACTTGTTGAGGCTCTGATGGTGCCTATTCCTCTCTCAGGAAGGGCCCCTTGAATGCATGCAGGTCTTGATGCCTGAAATCATTTTACCAAACAATATCTGTATTTTAGGTATACTCGATGCACCTCCTCAGGCTCTGAGAAGAAAGCTGCAAAAGCCTGAAATGATGAGTTATCTTCATAGGAAGAAAGCTTTCTCCAACTGTATGTATCGGGAGCCAAGGTGGAACAATGACTTCTCACCTGTTTCCCTTAGGCAAGTGCTAATTATATCCAATTGATGCTCTGCAGGATTTTCTCCCATAACCACCCTATCTATTAAGAAATCCAAGGGGTCCATTCTTTCCATCACTTCCCCAGTCACTTTGCAACGGGGAATGAGCTTTTACTAAGTGAGGAGGACTGCAGTGGAGACTTGCAAACAGCAGACGATTTCCAGGCAAAGCGGTATTTCACACTGCAATATTTCTGCTGATTGTGTTGAACATTTTTGTCACATCCTCAGGTCTATTTGGCAATGTTCTATTGTCAGAAACAAACAAAACAACAACACTTCATTATATCAAAACTTGCTTTTTGTCATCTTCTTTCAACAGGCTCCGTGCACCACAGGACTGCCGTTACGCGGCAGCTGAAATGGCAAGAAGCTGATGGAGGTCTGTGGGATTTCCCACACTGCAAACAGAAATTACTGCAGTAATCAGACCCCAGCTTTTTTTATGACCCACCGAAACCACTCTTTCGGCATTTGTTTCTAAAGCGCTCTACCAGGCCTCTGATCTGGAAATTATGCATTACTGTTTCCAGAAAGTTCATTTACTGCCGTGTGCACTTCCCACATGACAGCATTGTAAAAATGCTGGTCTCTTACAACTTAACTCCCTTGTCTGCTCTGCTGGCAATGGTGGATTTCAATGGCACAGCTCTAGGAGAGCAGGAAAAGTAATCTCATGATAGCAGGATATAGCACACAGTAGATATTTTCAGTAAGACAGTTAGACCCTTTCAAGATCCTTTTGCACACAGGAACTATAGGGACATGCAAGGATTCATGCCTTAGCATTTTTTCACCTTCAGTGACTAATAAGAACTCAGTGTACTACCTTCCTGAGGCTATGCCGGAGACAACAGAGATTATTATCATCTCTTGTGGTTTCTATAGTGTGGGAGGTCATTCTGGTACACAGCAAGGAGATGATATCACTGTTGGATGATCCTGGCTTGTTCCACTGTTTCCAGGAATGTCCACTGTACTGCCGCTGGTCAAAAAAATCATCTGTGTCTTCTCCACTCACCCTTTTGTCTGGAGATGGGATCACATGCCTTGGGAGCTGTCTTCTTCTGTACCTAACCTCACCAACACTTACGGTGCTCTTTCCCAGTCAAGTTGGGTGAATCTGGCTGTTTCTGTAGGCACTATGACCATGCTGCTTCTCCCAGTGGGTCAGTCCATGGGCATGGTACTGAGAAAAACACACTTCTTATTACCTGACACTTGGTATGTGCTCATACACATCACTGGTGTATGCTAACACCAGTCATCACGCACCACTGTAGCTGCTTCTCAAGCCCAGAGGTTGCCTGGGCAACCAAAAAACTTCTATTAAAAAATAGGGTAAAGTTCATCACATGCCCATATGTAAACCTTAGAAAGTGGAAGCAGAAAAAAAAAAGAACGATAATTATGTTCACTCCTCAGTAAACTCAAACTACGTCATTGTTTAATCACTGTCACAATCTGTACTAGCAACCACATGACTGACTGCAGTGGTTTTTCACAATAGTCTTCTGTACTGAGTTTTTAAAATGCTATACCAGGTCTGTATCCCAGAAGTATGTTGTTGTTTAGAACTCAAAATAGCATTTAGCTCACAAGTCTTCTAAAATAGTTTTCTTCTAAACTAAATTTAACTGTCACTGAAGTACTGCTTTATTGCGTAAACAGCTACAAGTCTCAATATTCAAGGTTGGACTCATGTATCCATCACTTGCTCTAATTCAACACGTACACCTTACTGAAAAACAAATTAGCACATTCCCCTTCACACAGTACTGCACACTGTCAGGATCTGTCATCAGGTCATTTCAGTTTAAGAATTTATATAAATTGAGTAATATCAGGTGCACCC
Organism: Rhagologus leucostigma; assembly: GCA_013397725.1. Taxonomy (NCBI): domain Eukaryota; kingdom Metazoa; phylum Chordata; class Aves; order Passeriformes; genus Rhagologus; species Rhagologus leucostigma. The sequence continues at coordinate 928,345 of VZTD01001345.1, read as the reverse complement.
AAACCAATTGTAGAACACATTCAGTAGATTCAAAACTGAAGTTAGACAAGAACTAAAAACTCTTTGCTACCTTCCAACTACGTTCATGCCCTAACCCCATATTCTTTTATGGAGATGATATTTTTGCTGCAACCAACATAATGAGTGAAATGTGCAGCATCCTGACAACAGACTTGCAGTTGTTGATTGACCATGGCCCTTGGCACAAAAAGTGGGAAGCAAAGCTGGATCTTTCTTTTGCTCTAATCTTGTTCTATTTGTCCTTAGTTAAAGAAAAACGAATGCATATTATCTGCTGAAGTCTAGAAATGGAAAAAAACTAATCTGGTCCCATTATAGCCATTCATCCATATTTGTGTTTGGGATTTTCTTTTTTCTTTTTGGTTTGTTTGGTTGTTTGGGGGGTTTTCCATAAATATTCGGGACCCAGACCTGGATAGATATGGTTTTAAGGTATTTTTCCTCAGTGAACAGGTTCAATAAATGGAAAAAAATTCAGAGTTTCTTTTCTCCTTAGATACAAAGTTTTTAGCAAAAAGCTACATTTATTGTGAAAACTCCAGAACTGGAAAATCTTGGCCCCTATTCCTCACAGTTCCTCCAGTTTCCTACCGTATAGCCATCAGCTATGTGACATGTTCAGTTGGCACTGTCTAACCAAATTATCAGCTACATGGTAGTTGGAGTTCCCATAGCTTATCATTCACACCATTTCTAAACTATAAATTAAACAGTGCCAAGATGGAACACGACTGTTTATCTTGTTAAAGTGCTAGAAAGAGCCTTGGTGGGGTTGGAGTTTGCACAATACAGGAACCATTCCAAACAAGCAGTTTGCACACAACATTCACTTGGAAAACAGGACACCTTAATAGCAGAGATGTGCACTGTTCCATGTCCCTTTGAATGAGCATATTTAATTTATGTTACCGTATGTTACGCACCATTATGTTACACAGTTAGCATAGCTCTGGATGCCTAATAAATACCACACATCATGCCACTTAAAGCTGGTGTGCAGACAACCAACCAGTGTATTAAACTGAGTGGAAAAAAAAACCCAAATAGACACAGAGCTACGATCGCCAGCATTGTAAAAGCAGAGCTCTAATTCAAATCCCATGCAGCTGTGAACTTCTTAGCATTCTCCCAGAAATGGTTTTGCATACAGCATCAAGCAGAGTACAGCCCAGGAAAACTTTCTGAAAATCATTCTTAAGGATGCCTTTCACTTACTGTTTTATCACTGGTATATTTAGATTTAAAAAACTGCAAGGAGAAAGAGGAATCCAAGGGATTTAAAGAGACGAGGGGAGTAGCCAGCTCAGAAGTAAAGCTGAAGGAAAGGACACTACATTCTGCTCATGTAACTTGGGATCCAGTCCTGCAAATATCAAATACCAGTGCTTATCTCTACCTGGACAAGCAAATTAATGTCTGCCTATGCAGACCATGTCTGTCTTCACTGCTCTTCAATTTATTCCCAGGTTTTGATGCTCTAATTAACTGCATAAATATTGGTGTATGCCCATCTGCTTCAGTGTTCTTCTGACCCAGGATCTGCGTCTGTATGTGATACCTGACTTAAGTTTTGGAGGTATATGAGAACCTTTGAGATAAAAAAATGTGCATCCAATTTTTTTTTTTGCAAACCATCTGGAAAAGTCCTTTCACAGAAGCATTTGAAATCCAGTCAAAGGAAGAGATAAAAACTGATGTATACTCTAAAGTGTATTGTTATTATTTTGAGAAGTTTCAGTAACACCATGTATCCATTTATGCCACTACCTTTCTGTTTCCAGTTGATAACTGCACTGGAAAATTTAACCTCTTTAGCTGAAATTCTCTGCAGTGCTGCCTTCTCAGATTGATCCAGGCTTTTTTGGTAGTGAGAGCCAAGGTATATTTTAGACAAAATAGTTCAGCTTGTTCTAAGCATCAGGCTGAAGGAAAGCAGTTTATTCTTCCCATGTTAGAAAATTCAAACAACTTGATGTTTTCAACAAGAAATCCCAGGTTTCATTTGAAATGTGCCTAGAAAGAGACTTCAGTGGCTGGGACGTGCCTTTTGCCCCACTAGTGGTGCCATCTCCTGCCAGCTCTGCACACAAGTCTGGGCTGAGGCTCCAGTTCCTGCTCATTTTAACCCCCCTTCAGCCAGGGCTGTTGCTGAGAAACACCTTATCTTGCCCTGAGCTCACCTTCCTGCTCACTGCCTCCTGCCAGCATTAGTGAAGTGGTCTCATTAGAATCTTTTCCCTTTGGCCAGGCTAACCTTAACCTAAGCACATCTCCTCCCAGATCCATTTCACCTCCAGCATGCAAACTCAAGAGCCCATGTAAAGTCACAGTGAGAAGGAGTAGCTGGAGACGAGGAGGAAAAGGGTGGGATGGCCTCTTCGGTGGTTGTACAGACACGTTTTGGATCAGTGTAAGATGTAGATTTAGTTAACGAACCTGGGAAACACCCTGGCCTGACAGCGGAAGACTTTAAGTGCACAGGGCTATGTCATGCTGCAAAGTACTAGTCCATGAAGAACAAATTTTCAAACAATGCACACTGATCCAGGTTCACTGCACTGTGATTAGCAGTGACAGAGGCTTGAAAGCGGCACTGAAAGGTCCAAAACCCTGTGGAGAAAGGGGATCACTGGCTACAGGGACAACTCCACAGGCAAAGAGGAAAACACAAAAGTTCACGAGAGAAAACACTTCTTCGACCCTGCTGCTCTGAAAAAGCACTAATAGTATTGTCAATACGGAAGAATTTCTAGGGAAATGGTAATATTTGAAGCCTTCTTTGTGCCTTATACCACCAAGAATGTCTCTGGTCTTTGGAGCAAGGTTAGCAGATCCCTCCATCCCCATCCCCTCCCCCCAGCACCCATCTCACCTGTGCACCGACAGCTGTGGTTGAAGAACTTGAGGGGCCACCGTTCCCGGTCATCCACATTTTGGAGAGTGTAGGGGCCACTCCAGGGCTGAGTGTCTGCCCGCACCCCCTCACACCGTCCCCTGCCCTGCAGGAACCCACAGATATTGCCTGGCTGTGTCCCCAAGGCTGGGCAGCAGCGTTTCAGACGAAGGGCTTCCACCGTCATGCAGACACGGGGAAACTGTGCCTGCGCCTGTGGGGGACAGCAGCAGCTCAGGTAGCCCAGCCCAGCCCAGAAGAGCCACCTCAGGGCTCCCATTACAGCTGGGTGCAGGCTCTGCCTCCCTGCTGAACCTGAGTGAGAAGAGCAGGGAGATCTTTACTGTGGGACAACCTGGCTTCACCACAGGTCCATGCCCCGGCCAACCAGGATAATAACTCTTGCTGCTGAGGATGCTGGTGTTGGATGTTTGTTTAATCCCAGCCTCTAATTGCCTTGAATGCAGTTCAAAAGACGGGTGCTTTGACTCTGTGGTGCCTGCCCAGCAGCCACGGCTTTGAGCAGGGTTTATATACAGGTTGGGAGAAGCCCTCATTAGAGGGATTAGCACGGCACAAATCCTCGTGTTTTGCACATGACATTAAGGGCAGAAAAGATGCCAGTGAGAAGTTCTGCAGGGTCTGGCAGCTTGTCAGGAGAGTGAATGCCTCAGATTTATTTCTCCAAATCTTTCATGAGCTTTGAGAAATTGATGGTCTTGTTTTAGCTGAGGTGACTGGAGAAACATATTTATTCTTTTAATCAAAACCCTGTAAACAGATGATAAATAGAAGAGGAAACCTCTTCTCTTTTAGTTCATTCACTGCAAGATTATTTCCATTAAAGCACTAGCAGTGGAAAACTAACTGGAAGTGCAGAGGATAGAGGTGCATCATTAACAAAAATTAATACATATGGTAGTATAAATTTGGGATGGAGATTCCACCTGCCAACTGCCAAACTTCAGTGCTTGCGCTGAAAACATCTGAGTGGCAAGCGAGGAAGGGTTTCCTTCCTAATAGCCTTTTTCCATGCAAAATAAATTATTTAATTGTCTTAAAGAGTGAATGGTCCTTATTTGCTCTCGAATCCTTTCCCCATCATTACATCAGAGGTTACTGCAGAGCTGGTCTGGCTGTTAGACTTTCAGAACTGTCACAGCTGAGCGTTTATTACCCACCTGGCAGGAGACAGTCTATGAGATCGATACACACACCAGACATGCACGTAAGTGGTTCTTTTCAGTACACTGACAAAAATATCCTTAAAAAGCTCCTAGTATGCAGCAGTTCTTGCCCTCAATGCAACTCCTAGAGCAATAAAATTAATAAACAGAAATAAAGTAGTGATAAGTGGTTCTGTGAGTCTGAAGCAACAGCTATTAGTTCAGGTCCACCATACTAAATAAAAACTGGCAACCCCCCTGCTTCACTGAAAGCTTTCACTACCTTCCCCCTCCACCTTCCCCAGCTCTGCTGTTTAGCCATTTTTATAAGCATGTATCATGAAAAAAGCCATGGTTGTGTCTGTGCTATCCAATATGAATGTTCAACCTCACCATTCTGCCACAAGAAGTTTTTGATCTATACAGCAAATTATTGCCATCATGTAGCTAAAGAGTTCATCCACACTGTGGACACTGTCATCAGCACTTTTAAGTTTTCAGATCTTTATATCAAAAACTTACTGTTTGACAGACAAACTGAAATATGATTCTACCTCATTTATGGAGGCATAAAGCGAATTAGCAATACCATGTATTCTGAAATGGGTCTCAACTCACCTCACTTTGGATTCAATTACCTGGAATTGGCTTTTGTCTGCTGCTCTTGACACAACATGTGAAAAAGACAGAAAGTGTGAATAATTGCTGAAAAAATACGTTGAAGAAGCTCAGGAGTTAAAAGTGGAAGCACTGGCTCAAAAACCTTCTGAACAACACTCTTCCCCATCCTACTCAGCACCCAAATTCATCTCTCTGGTGTGTGAAGGATCTGTCTTGGAATCTGTGTTACACAGTATCTTGTACCAAAGACACTGGTTACCTGCATTATCCACATACTATCTGAAAGCAATTAAAGTGAACCCTCACTTACCAGCATCACTGAAATTAAATCAAAACATACAGACAGGATTCAGCTAACCAATCAAACCTCTGAACTGATGGGTCTATACGCAAAATATGTGTCCAAGCAGCCATTTTAATCAAAGCTGGCTCAATTCGGACACTGATAGGAAGGTTCCTACTGCTATTTGAGATCTTATATGAGACAGAAAGCATAAGGACAGAAAAAGCTAAGGAACTGAGGCAGGCAAGATGAGGTAAGGCAAGAAAACGGGCTTCTAATGTAGTACATGAGGAAGGAGAAATCTGCTGTTTTCGGAGAAGCTGGAGTGTGGAGAAAAGGAATAGCAGGTAGAGGATGACATGGAAATTACTTGGTGTGCAGGCAAAAGAGAACTGTGAGTAGAAGAGTGGCACACGTGTAGGTTTTATTATGATTATTTCCCTCCATCACAGCTACATAATTTTACAAAACTCAGAGCACACTGCAGCATGCAGTCCTGGCATAGATGTAGCACTAGTTTCCCATCCTCAGTAATGCATTAGCATTTTAGGAGTGCCTTCCCTGGCTGAGGGGGGGCACCCAGACAAACAGAAAAACAACGGACAGATCCCACATCCTGGCGTCACTGCGTTGCCAGCAATGGTGGTTCTCTCCTGCTGCATGACACACCATGAGGAACACACTGAACAAAATTACAAAAAGACAGTTGTCTTTCAATTAGTCATTGGGAAAACAGCAGGCACTGTCCGTTCCTTAGTACGTTGCTATAGAGAACTTCCTCCATTCTTCCCATGCAATCACACTTAAATAAAGGAGCTGTTGTTGGGGCTGCACAGAATCAGCACTATACCAGTTTACAAATTAGCACCCTGAATGACTTTCTATTTACTACAGAGTTTTACTATGTCTTGAAAAATGAGTAGTGCTGTGTCTTCGTACTACTGCCCTGAACCATCAAAGGACTTTTCAGGCAGCAAATCTGAGCACATGAGCCGTGCCAATGATCCAAACTGTGACTGCGCTGCCTTATCCACACAGACTGGGCTTGCAGGCCGCAGTTTGGCAGACGGGGGCTACAGGGGTGGCTTCTGTGAGAAGCTTCTAGAAACTTCCCCCACGTCCAAGACAGCCAATGCCAGCTGGCTCCAAGATGGACCCACCACTGGCCAAGGCCGAGCCCATCAGCAAAGGTGGTAGCACCTTGGGGTTAACAGATTTAAAAGCAGGAAAGAAATTACTGCATAATAGCAACTGCAGGCAGGAGGAGTGAAAATATGTGAGAGGAACAGCCCTGCAGACACCAAGGAGAAGAAGGAAGAGCAGGAGGTGCTTCAGGTACAAGAGCAGAGATTCCCCTGCAGCCCCTGGTGCAGCCCATGGTCAGGCAGCTGTGTCCCTGCAGCTCATGGAGGTCTACAGGGGACCAGAGACCCACCTGCAGCCTGGGGAGAACTCCACACCAGAGCAGGTGGATGCCCAAATGAGGCTGTGGCCCTTTGGGAAGTAGGCTCACGGCAGGACCTGTGGAGAGAGGAGCCTGTGCTGTAGCAGGCTTGCTGGCAGGACCTGTGACCCTGCAAGGACCTGTGACCCTGCAGGGAGCCACACTGGATCAGTCTGTTCCTGCATGACTGCACCTGTGGGAAGGACTCATACTGGAGAAATTCATGGAGGACCATCTCCTGCGGGAGGCAGCCCAGGCAGAAGCAGGTGCAGACTCTGAGGAGTCCTCCCCTGAGGAGGAAGGAACAGCAGAGACATGATAGACTGACCACAGTCCCCCATTCACTGTCTCCCTGCACTGCTGGTGGGGAGAACGCAGAGAAACTAGGAGTGAAGTTAAGCCCAGGAAAGGGGAGGTATCAGAGGAAGGTGTTTTCAAGATTTTATTTCTCATTACCCCACTTTGATTTGACTGGTAATAAATTATACTAATTTCCCTGAGTCTGTTTGGCCTATAATAGTAACTGGTGAATGACCTGTCCCTGCCCTTATCTCAACCCACAAGCCTTTCTCTATATTCTGTCTCCCCTATCCAACTGAGGAGGGCACAACGGAGTGGCTTTGATGGGTGTCTGCCATCCAGCCAGGGTCAACCCACCACACCACACATCTGAGCTACTGGGTCAGGCTACCACACCTGAAACTGTGTTCAATTTTTAATTACAATATTTAGAATTTATGCTGAAAGTACAGGAAAACAGTACTTCAGGTACCTTTTAGACTGGATTCATGCACAGGGTCACCCTCAACAGAAAACTTCTCAGCCTGTCATTAAAGGCTGGCAAAGAAATATATCCATAGGCCAACACATTTTTGAGATAAATACACTCACATATTTTTGTGGCAAGAAAGGAAATAAAGAAAAAGGATTCTCAAAGGTACAGAAAAAGAAATCACTAAACACAATTCACACAAGTAATACAGAATTCCTTAGTAGTAAGTAGGCAGCAAGTTCACATTTTTTTTCTCAATGACACTATTGTTTCTCAGGCTCCTTCTACTGTACTCAAGCACAGATTAGTATCAAGCCAGAAAAGTATTTAGCCTGTGGAATTTTGGAAAGAATTTTGGTCAAAATAAAACATTCTACATATGAACTTGTGTGGAAACCAGTATATCAACAGAAGGAATAAATAAATTACATGATAATTCATAATGACTCAAGAGATAACAAGAAGAAAGACAATTTTATAAGGAAACCTGCAGCAGAGGCTTTCAGACACCCTGTGTGTTCTAGGTTTCCTGAATCTCCTAGCAAATTTATGTCCTTGGGATCTCTCAACACAAGCTACTGCCCTGTCACCACCTTACCCTTTGTCTCCCTGTCCTGTATGTGGGAGAATGAGGACAAAGTCTGGGAATGTCAGAGCAGCTTTGAAGATCTCATGATCCTGTTGTTGCACAGAAACCCTCTTCATATGAACAGTCTCATCATCTCCTGGCTTCTCATATTTAAGTTATTTATCCAGTCCTTTTCTAACGCATGGAATTATTTTCCTGGAAACCAATTTATATGCTACAACATGTTCACGTATTGTTAGAATAGAAGAGCAACTCAGAGAAGAACAATCTGCTCAGGTCTCATGGAAAATACACCAGATGAATGCAGCCAGGAATTAAATCTAAGTTAAAGACAGTTTCACAGTCTTCCATGAGTTTTCTTTCCCCAGCAACCACAAGGCTGCTGTACCCTATCAGTCTGGATGCTGGATTACTCAACCTTTCCTTGTGTCACCAATTTCACATGTCATCTTTTTGTGGATTTACCTGTAGGCCTCGAAGTGACAGAGAATGAAATTTATCTCACCTGATGTTAGACATCTCTTGATTCCTGAAATCTACACTTAACCCGTCACTCAGGGTTTCCTTTGTAGGATACTCTCTTAATGGAGAGAAATGGATGGGTTTAGGGTGCAATTCACTTGGCCTGTTTTCTGTACTCACATTAAGAGCGGATGAACTGCACCACACAAGGCCTAACCTCAATTTATTTATTTCTTGTAAAGGGAGCCTTGGTTTCAGTGGTAGGTACCCAATATGCATGAGAGGTCTACATTTAGACAGATTAATCCCTCTTGGATCTTCCTCACTGGGCCTTGTGGTCCGGCTGGACTTGCCTCCCAGAAGTCTGGAACTGACTGCAGTGGGAATTATTTAAAGACACACACTTCCAAAGCTCCGAATTTGCTGGCACTTTGCTTGTCCCCTCCCCAAGGACACGTACTAGCTGAAGCATGTACTCTGCACAGCTTGCAAAGGAAGGTCCTACACTCATACACTGCTTTGGTAACACACATGTCTGTGTCAGCTTTGCCAGATCTTTCCACAGCCTTAAATAAACATTATTTGCAGACACATTTTTACACTTTTAAGTCAGGTGTTGCCTTACTGTGGTTTTATTCATTTCTGTCTGAGATAATAATTGAGCACTTCCAGTTCTTTTGTAAGATCTTTCTTTCATCCTCCTCCCTCATTCAAGATGTCTGAGAAACTTGTTCAGTGATCATGATAGAATATCAGCATTTGGTTTATGAGACTCAGAACTCTGTCACTTTCTAACTAAACTAGCCAAGCACACTTTTTCCAGTGTCCATATTATGTAGGAACATGGATATAAGCTTAAGCTAGTAATAATTCAGATAAACACACCACTTACTGGCAGAATAAACTACTGCTGTGGTGACCACCTACCCAAAGACATCTTTAACTTCAGAATTATTTCATCATCTTCTAGCCCAGGCTTAAAATAAAGGCAGGCTTAGAATATAAAGTATGATTCACTTAAGGAAGCCAGAATCTGTCAGAGAACTAAATCTCAGTTACCCTGACGTTCACCAATACTCTATGAAGAGAAAGAAGCACCTCCAGGGAACAATACACCCCGTTCTCAGACAGGCATCTTGGCAAGGTCTTCTGTCCTAATTTCTCTACCTTGATCTTAAAAGGAGATGACGGTGACTAGTTTGAATTCAGACAGACACTGAAATTCTGAAATGTCACTAAAATCAGATGAACGCCACTACATGGCTGTGGTAGGGGAGGACCTGATCTACGTAGAGTAGATTTACGCCAGTTTACAAAATATGAAATGAAATAGGTGGACAGAGGCTCTTATCTCAACAATTCAGCTATGCAATAAATTGTCCATATCACAGGGGAAGAAATATGAAGAAGGAAATCCAGATCTGGCCGTGTACCACATTGAAAAAAAACCTGAAAGATATGACAAGCACAGTATTTGAAATAATATCAAAAATTGTAGAGTCATAGTATAGTTTTGGTTGGAAGCTTACATTCAACTTCCCAGAGCTTGTTCCAGAAGACATTTTTCTCTCACAATTTTTATACAAAATACTAATGCTACTACTTTTCTACTTATGATAGAAAATATAAAATGGAACAAAACGTATTCATCCCTCATGACATGAAGTCTAAATTCCAAGAACACTGTTGGACAAAGTAATGAATGCTCCCTTGCTTTAAGCAAGAGGATGTATGTGCATTCAACCAGGAAATATGTTTCCCCTGAGGTTCACTGAGGAATAAAGATAGCATTGATGACCATAGCAGGACTGAAGGCTAAGGTTTCACTTAACTGCCCCATATTTGCCTTGTTAATTGTACCATAAATTCTCTAGTTCTACATTACGATGGAATATGAGCCCTATATTCCTAGAAAAGCATAAAGTAGGAACTCTGGAATATATCACTGGGGAAAAAAAAAAAAAAAAAGAGGAGGCGGGAAAAAAACAACCAGAGCCCAAAACTCCCAAGGAATGGGATTAGGAAAGGCCTCCTTAAATGAGGTTCCTGAGCTGAACTCAAACAGGATAAAGCTCTCCTAAACTGCTCACTCACAGGGGGGCAGGAGAAATAAAAGACTTGAATACAAACTATTGGACTGTAGAAATGTATCATCAGCTGAAAATTTTCGTTGTTTTTTTACCTGCATTTATTTCCCAGAAAACCAAAAAACACCATTCTAGTTCTTCTACAGGATCAGAAATCAAATACTCTATAACTAATATTTGTTATTAAAACACAAAAAAACCTAAATGTGACTCCTGACTCACGTTTTCTAAACCCCTTGTACCTGTCACACTATGTAACTAAATGAGATTTGCCAGATGTCCATAAACAGTGAGGGAGACAAAGTCAGAAACCTTTCAGTCAAGAGACAGAAACAAATCTTTTCTATCAAACAAACCCAATTTTTAATCCAAAGAGAGGGAAATTTTACTGCTGAGAGGTAGACAAGACAGTAACAAATATCAAGTGCAGAAATTCCTTCAGGGACAAGAAGGAGACTTTTTAAATCACGTAGATGTGCAACTCAGGGGACATGGAGGAAAAGGAGGAGCATTTTGCACGACGAAATCCTGAACTTCAGCGTATGGAAAACACCAGGCACAGCAACTTTGTCCCACCTTGTTATGAATGGATGATGTGAGTTTAAATTAGCTCCTGTCTGTTGCCTAGGCCTCTGGCAGCAGGCAGTCGCATTATTGAGGTGGCCAGCGCCCCAAAAATCCACTACCATTCGCAAGTTCTATAATAATAGCTGATTCAATCTATTATAAAATGAATTATTTATTAATAGGCACAAAACTAACAGACATAAGACTTAAAAGAGACTACTACTACACAGGGAAAAGACTAAAAAAAAGGCATACTAGTATTTGCATGTGGAATTAAAGGTACCATTAAAATTACAGCTAGCTGAGAAATAGTGTAACTTAGGATTCAATGCTTCTTACCACCCAATTATCTTGATGGGGTACACATCAAAGTCCTTTCCCTCAACTTCCGGAGAAGTAACCTGGAGTTGGTCCAAGGCTCCAAGGAGAAATCTTCTCACACACTCCACGGGGGGTGTAAGAGACTTCTGCCTCTGTGATCGCTGTGTGGGCTTTTATAGACATAAGAACTGTGTCTTTTGGTCAAGAATATTTCTTTCATCTCTTCCCACATTCGCTTTCCAGACTAAGATGTTGATGCTTAGCTGGGTGTCTGAGCCCTTTTGGCCCAGAGATACCCCATGCTGAGCCTGTGACCCACCTGACTTACCTCCTGCATATGCACCGGCTATCTGTGTTAGAGAGAGGGGGTAGACCTGTCCTGCCACACACCTACGTCAGAAATTCCAAATAGAGGTATTCCACAGTAAAGCTTTACGCGTCTTCATTATTTGTCATATTCTGTGACTGCAAGTTGTTGCAGCCTGCAGCAGAGCTAGGATGTGGGGTACGCGTCTCTCTGATCCTCTCCTTCTGCCCCAGTTTTCATTCACTTACAGCAGGAGCCAAAGATGGCCGTGGAAAAAGCATGTGAACCAAATCCACCAGATTTTGAATCTTTACATAAGGCTGAAAACACATTGTAAGGTTTCTTTTTCCTCTGAGTCCCTGTGAGGTATCAACTTCAGTATTTGATGGACATTTAGGAAAGCATATGTAACTACATCTGTAGTAGCAGAGAAGCTTCCCAGCTGCAGAGAAGGAACTTTGTGACTAAATATAAAGGCTTAGTTAGACAGCCTGTATTTGTGTCCTAGCAGGGGGTTCATCTTTCAGGAAGAAGCTGATAGAAAAATAAATGGAAATGTTTGCTGGCAAGAAGAGGCCTAGAGTGCAGCAAAAAAAGATTGTGTAAAGAAGGTACAGCTGAATGAAGAAATGCCTGAATATTCTGTGACATGCCATAAAGCAGCAACACTTGAGGTTATTTTCACAGAACCTGCCAAATCACATTAGAAATCTGCATCAAGCCTGCAAAATCAAACAGACAGAAGTTTAAAAAATTCCAGAATTGAGGTTATTTCTTAATTTTATCCTCTTCTTCCACATAAGACTTCAGGCTTTACTCAGTATGTGCAATCTAAATCCCACACCAAGAAAAAAGGAGATTTTCTTCTCAGTGTCCTCATGGCTATCACCTTTAGTATTTTGGTGCTCCACAAAATTTCTGTTTAATATCACAAAAGCTCTGAGAATGGATTTTCCATTACAGGTAATACTATCTTAATCTTTAAAATAGAAATTTCAGACATTACCACAGCACATATTTGTCATAGATCCATGTGCCTGAGTACTCCTGCTAAAAATCAGACACTTTGAGGGGGCGAGGGTGACCCACACCTTTCCTGGCTCTCGAGGAACTCAGAGGCAGAGGGGACCAAACCTCCAGAGCAGCTCTGGGGGGTATAGCCAGACCACTGCATAAAAGCAGTCTTGGGGCCACATCCAGGCCCCCAAGCTGAGCAGCACCAGCTGGTTGCTGTCTCCACTGTGTCCAGCTCTTCCCTCCATAGCAAATGACCTCGGGAAAAGCTGTCTCTCAGGGTGCCACTGCACAAGCCAAGCAGGGAGTAGAGGTCTGGCACCCAAGCTTGCACCATGACTGTTTTATTCAGCAGTGTGGAAAAGGCCAAAAAGTAAGTAAGCACCCATTCTTTTTTTTTGCTTCTTTGATCACATACCTGCAGGAAATTAATACCTCCCTAATTCATCCCCAAAGCACCATAAAAGTCTTTGATGGATAATTGAACACTTTTTGCAAAAAAATGTATTTTTGATATCACACACTCAGAGGAGTTGTAAGTGATCATTTTAACATTTCCTTCTGTCCCTGAATACTCAAGTGTGCAGTCTTAATGTTATTTCAAAACCTTAAAAAAGCTGTAGGAAAAATAGTAGTATAAGCAGTTATAGTACCCCTTACCTGTCTTCTTAGTAAGGATCTAAGTACCACTGCCCTTGCTTTGTACTAATAGGATATTCGTCTGTAGTGAGTGTTCCTCATATTGGACAAGTAATTCAATTTCAATGTTTGATGTGATCCTGTGCTTGGAAAAGGACCAGTGGCACTTTTTCATGAATAGATGAAAGATGCTGAACAGAGAAGTAAGGAGATGCTTAACTGCTGTGTTTTGCAGTGGTGACATCGATATTGAAAGTCCTTTTTCTGTGTATTGTTCTGGTGTCAGTGTATTAAAAAAGTTACCAAAAAAATTACCCAAAAGCAGGAGAATATGTCTTAAAGACTCAAAGAATTTAATTTCTTTAGCTTACCAAAACAAAGCTGGGTGCTGACTTGACAGTTTTGTGACGACCAAACACGAGGTACGAAGTAGATCTCTGATCTAACAGAGAAAAGGTTTAACAGAGGCCAGGTGCAGATTAAAGATATATATTTGAAAAAACTGCAACAAATCACCAAAGACAACCACTGAACTCTCTGCCTCTTCATGTCTTCAAATCAAAACCAGACGCCCTCCTTAAAAATATGCCTCAGAAAATCCAAATTATTTTTCTCAACTTGCAAGTAAAGAAAGGAACAGGATGAAACAGATGAACGGTAAAGACTAGGTGGCATTAATTACCAGATTTCCTGGCCTCGAAGCTATTCCTTCGGCTTCCTGTGAAGCAAAGTAGTTTCAGCCATCTATTGACAGTAGAGGAATAGTGAGGTCCGGGAAATTTTGAACTGCCCTCCAGATTCTGGCAAGAAGCAACCTCTAATCCTTCTGTCCTTGTCCCCGCTCCAGTCCTCTGGAGCCACTCTCTCCCTCCCCGTCCCCTCCCTCCCACTCATCCCACCCCTCAGGCACAGTTTCACTTTCTCTTCTCTCGTCCCTGCCGCCGTCAGTAGTGGGAGACGGCGAAAGGCAGGAGCGACCGGGAATGAAGCTCGCTGCTTTCGTTTCTTCCATCCTAAATAAAAAGTTTACACTCAGAAGAGCTGAAAAGGGAAACGAGAAGGCAAGGCACGCGGCGCCAGGAGCCCGACAAAGCAATTCCCACGTGCAGCACGAGCCCCGGGGCAGCCGTGCCCGGTCAGAGCGCGCGGGCCGGCCCGGCAGCAGCATCCGCTCGCCACCTCCCGGGCAGGGGGAGGAAAAGGAAGAAACCAGCTCTGCCGAAACCCGGGATCGAACCAGGGACCTTTAGATCTTCAGTCTAACGCTCTCCCAACTGAGCTATTTCGGCTGCCGTGCTGGCGCTTTGGCGGTGAGATACTACTAATCCATTTTTCCATACCCGTCACCCGGCCGCTCGTGTCTGGTAATTTAAATAAAATACGCGTTATTAGCCCTGCGGTGCTACAAACGAGTCAATGATGGGTCTTTGCAAACAAAATTATGCCGTAAGCCGAAGACAAATCAGCTGTAACACAAAACATGCATATACTAAAATCTATGCACAACACACACATCAGCATGAAGGTGTTTTGGCAGTGGCTCCCTGAACTACTGGGAGAGATAAAAGGACCAGAACCAGAACAGTATGTGGGACTCAAGAGCATTAAATTGGCAGTATTTTAGCTTCAATTTTCAGAGACTTGACTTTAAAGCCTGACAAATTGTGTGCAGACATGATGGTACCACAAAGGGCACCTGCACCTTCTTGTGTCCATGGCCTTGCTGGGTGATGCATGTGCCAGTGGAGAAGCTCCCTCTGTCCGCATAAATCACAAATCCTGACTAAGCAGTATTATAAGAAAAATAGTTTACGTTCACGTTGCTGATTAGGCCTTTATTTCAACAGGCAACTGCTCGCACACTCCTGTGGCTACAGGGCAAAGGCCGAGGATGCAGTCGAGTGCCCGCGTTAGTGCCTGTGGTGGGCACCGACATCTCAAGTTTGTATTGATTTGCACAGCCCATGGTCTAGGAAAAGCTACCTGTGAGGGCTTCTCCTATTCACACTTTCTGCACACTGTGAGGGGAGAGAGGCTGCTTTGCAAAACTGTCCACTGCTGGTCCCTCCTGTTAGTAAAAAAGAAACAGACTCTCTTCAGTAATACTACAGGAATTTAACAAATCCCTCCTTTTTCAAGTGGGGAAGAAGTAGCTTCATCCCAAGCCAGCCATGTGAATATTTGGTAACATAAAGCACCCCATTTCCTTTTATTTTCAAAGTGTATTTTTCCTCAAGTTGTCCCACATTTGTGGGTTCTTCAGGAGCTGATATATTTTCAGGAGTCAAAAGACCTTTTTTCAGAAGTAGAAAGGCTGAGGACTGAGGCAGCAGTTTAATGACTGAAAACAAAAACTCATTACAAAAAAGAATCAGCTAGGGAGAGGTTAAAAAAACCCACCCACACTTGTGCTTAAGAGGTGTGCGAACAACGTACTGATACAAAATCTCATCTTCTGATGATTTTCCATTGCCACTGGAAATGATTGTTTTGCTGAGAAATGATGAGTGTAATCCCTTAACAAGCATGTCTCCTACTGATGCAGCTAACATAATCTTGTGATTTGTTGTGCAGATGAACTCCAAATGTGTCACAGCACGCACAGAAGTCAAAACACTATTGACTTAAGAGTTTTCATACATCACCACAGCAATCAGAGGTACTATAGAGCAATGGGTTATTCCGATTTTTATTTTCAGAAATCTTTGTTTTGCCAGGTGAAATGGAAATGGCAATGGAAATAAAAACTAAAGGTAATGCAAAACAAAATTAAACAAAAGAGAAGGACAATTCAGTCTCAGTATATTTAATAAAAGAATCAGATTTTCCCCTAACAGCAAGGGGCGGTTGTACTAAAAGTTCCTCCTTCTGAAGAGCAGAAGGATATTTGCATTTCATGGCTGTCTAATGAGCATAAGAACACAGTTTTAGCAAACCAGAGCATTCTGAGTCAAAAAAACCACAAACAAACAAAAAACCCCACATTTTTTACCTACAATCTCTCTCTTACATCGAAGAAAGTACAGAGTGGACAAACAAAAGTTATTTTCTAGTCCATCATCTTATGACAATGTAAACCAGCCTCAACCAGAGCTGACACCTCTTAATGCCATGGAGCACACAAATTTAAGCGAGTGGCGAGGTCAGAGCAGAGAAAGCCTTGGAGAAAGTAAGGGTTCTCTCTGTTGCACAAACTGGAGCTGATACACACACACACACAACCAAGCTGTGGCTGCCCCATCCCTGGCAGGGGCTCAAGGCCAGGATGGATGGGGCTCTGTGACCCTGCACATGGCAGGGGGCTTGAACTAGGTGATCTTTAAAGTCCTTTCCCACCCAAACCACTCTATGCTTCTGTGACTGCAGCTGGCCCTGCCTCAGCTGCCCACTTCAATGTCTTCCAAATCCTTTCACTTGCTGCTGGCAAGGGACACACTGAATAGCAGCTGTGTGACATCAGGACAGTGAGGTAGCAATGCTGGCTTTCCCCAGTGTGTCGCACTTGGACACGAAAAGAACCACGCAGACACCTTGTCAGGAGAGAAGCAAGGAAAGGCCCCGGGGTCACAGACCCCGAGCTTTATTATATATGTTCTTAAAAACCACCGTGGATTGGAGGGAGAAATTACCACCCCTCAATCACACTGGTCAAAGGAAAAATCCATCAAACGTCTCCGCCTAGGAGAATGGAATGAAAAACAATAAAGTATGGTTAACCAAACATGGCTATGTTTACAGAAAGTGCGTGAGAAACTGTTACAGAAAATGAAAACATTGAAGAGCTGCAAACTCAGAGCAACACCAGTGCACAAGGGATTTTCAGGAGCTGCTTCCCAAAGATCTAATCCAACTCAAAACAGCAGTCCCAAAAAGAAATGCAAACTGACAGCAGTCCTCACATAACTTCCCAAGTTCATGATAGAACCTGGATCAAAACCTTTGCCCAAGTCCAGCCCTTCTCCCTTTGAAAGTTTTAGCAATTTAAGTGACATACACATTTACACCATTTATTTTCTTACTGGTGTGGCCTCACTTTGTTCTGTGACACAAACCTCGAGAGAATGGACTGAAAGATCAGTGTTCACAGTATTTTACATCACTACCTTTGCCTTCTACAGAAATGCTTCCCAGTAAAATCAGCGAGAAATAAAACCTAAAAGCATCACACTCCTCCACACTGACAGTTCACTAGTTGATCCTTTGTCCTCTTCTTCCTACAGAAGCCAGAAGGCTAATGGCAAAATACGCTGTTTTCTTTACCAGAAAATAGACTTTTTCCTGTGAAAGAAATGTTCCTACCAGACCACTCACCTGCTAAGAAAATCTGATCTACAGCAAAGTAGCTCAAAGTAAAAGCCTCCTAGATTTTTTAAATATGCGTATTTCAATATTTTAAAATGTGCATGTATATATTTATTTATATATATACATACACGTAGTAAGACAAAGCCAAAAAGCTCAAACACATTGATGAATTAAATCTTTGGAAACATTTAAATAAACTAGAACTGCTTCCATTAAAAATTAATAGATCCTACTGAAAATCCACTCCTGGTAATATCACTTCTTTGAATAGTCACATTTAAATATCAAAGCTTGCATCTTCAGCATCCAAACATTAAAAACAACTTTCAAAAGTTCTATTCAATGAACCAATCACCCACTCCTGCTTTCTTCCATGCATTCCTGATAACATTATTTTTAGTGCTCCACAGACACTGTGCCTATTTTCAAAGCTTTAAAATATTTTTAAATTAAGGTTTATGCAGGTTTAAAATAATAAGATTTTAGTTATTCTGTAGTCTCTACTCCTAAAAACACAACACAGCCAGTATTCCAGTATAAGAAGATGGGAAAGACACATATTTTCATGCAACTCACTCAAAGCAGCTGTCACGGTAATCACAAACACAGCTAAGACAGATCTTTTCCGGACTTTAGCTATTTCTGGTACTGACTTTTGCAAAATACAAAACAGTAAGATGGATATCGTAAGGAAGGATGCACATTGTAAGGAAGCCATATCTCAAAAAAAGTATAAAAATTAAGGAAATACTTGAACGTAGTCAGCAACATGCGTTTGACAATGACATTTTAGTGATTCATCCATAGAAGCACATCTGGTAAGCCAAGTATGCTAACAGATCATTACACATGAAGTCCTGTAACTTCTATCTGTCCCAAATGGAGGCTTTTACTTCCAAACCAAGTACCAGAAGCCCAAAAAATATAACTGCCACACAATCCAAGTATAGTATTATTATCCCACTTTGTCACAGAAAACTCACCTTCAATAACAGGCTCCTAGACTTTAAAACCCGTACTTGGCACTGCAGGAAACCTAAAAACTTCCCGGTTAGCCTTCTTTTAGAGTGACTCTTGCCAACCAAAAGTGGCATTTTATCAACAGCACCATGCACCACACAAGAGGTGTGATGAAGTTTGGAACACTTGTGCTTCAAGAGTTAACTCCCAATTTCTGAGACCCTTTGGAAGTCACAGCTTTTTCTGAGTACACCACAGCATTCCAGTCCTGTGGCTCCAGTAGCTCCGCCCAGGGGCCACAGAGGATCAGGGACTGTGCCAACTACAGAAGCTGAAGTGATAAAACCAAGAACAGTGGTCTCTTATGTCTGCCAGAAAAGTGAAGATAATTTTTTCAGGAGAGAGGAAGAGCTAAGAAATATTTTTTAAAAAAAAACCCACCATCTACTTTTCAGCATATTTTTCTTAATTAAGAGAAACCAGTTATACAATATTTATTAATAAATCAACTTTGAACAAGACTCATTGACATATTTCTAGAATTGAAGGTTTTTTTCCCAAATTTTATATTAAAACTCAAATACTGTTTTATCTTTAAAATGTTTATTACAGAAAAGAATTGGTGAAATGCTGCATTGATTAAGGTCTGCCAACCCACAATTCACAGAAAAAGAAGCATTTAAAAAAAATTTCTCCGTAAGTAGCCTTCATATCACAGAAAGTAAGATCATTGGAATGTTAACTGTGTTCCAGTATTTCAAGTTTGTTACAATTACAGCTAAGGAAAGGGAATTATCATGTAATAGACAGTAATACAGTAAAAAGTGGACAAAGTTTAAGGAAACACTTCTGGAAATCTCAGCCAGAACACTTGGTACTTCTTGACATCTTTCCCACCTTGTTCCCCTTAAAAAGGGGCATTTAAAGTTATAGAGTAGATAAGTTTAATCAGTCATCTACAAAAGTTAATAGTGCACCAGCAGAGAAATGGACAGAATCATACAGGTACTGTATCCAGCTTCTGTCAACCAATTTATAGTCCCCAAAAAATATATAATTTCTCCTCTTGATTAAAAATAAAACCCAACTCTTTGAAGTGACAAAAAATTACACATATATTACACTGTAAAAACCAACTGATACAGACGAATAATTCCAGAACAAAACCAAATTTAACTCCCAGTCCCAAAAGCTGCAATCACAGTTAATGATTCTTAATAAGGCAGATTTTACTTCAGTTACACTAATTATAACATTATAAATATTCTTCATTCCATATAGTTTTTTAATATCAATACCTAGTGAGAATAGAGTATTGCACCAAAAGCTGAAATTAAGAGGTTCAACTTCTAAAGTGCTGAAACCATTCCAAAGCTGTGCCAAACTGTGGTTCTTTACTCATCATGGTTCATGTATCTTGAATACATTAAGAGTCCAGCATGGCCACTTGATTGCAGGCTTTGAAGGAAAGATCGTATGAGGTAGAAAAAACTCCTTCAGGTTCTGTGCCTCACTATGGACCACTGAGCTGAGCAAATGGCTCTGTCACAGGAAAGGGCTCCAAAGCTTTCTCTGAGTTTTTCCAGTTGTGAAAATTTTCTCTGTACCATTCAACTAATATGGAGACAATGTTGGTAAGTCAAGTTGACCAGAGATAACAGGGAAATCCATATATTCCACACACATCATAAGACTAACAACACGCTAATTTTCTTTATGGAAAATTTCAACCAACAATATTAGAAAAATCTAGTTTAAACTTTATAAATTCTTTATGCAAGACTTACTCTATCATTAAAAAGTGATTATCCCTGTTTTTCTAGTCATGTAAATTCACTACTTAGAAAGCAGCCGATTTTACGTAAAATTCAAGTGTTACATTCAATCTCTTTAGCTTCTCAGTAACTAACCTCTAACCCATTTCCCCCCTTTCCCTCTCCCTCCTCCTGTCACTCCTAAATCAGTGTAAAAGTCAGCAGTCTTACTTGTTTTCGTTATTCCTTCTTTCCAAGGCACTTTAGGTCTCCATCCTAAGTTGTGCATTTTTTCTGAATTCATTGCATATCTCAGGTCATTTGTAGGCCTGATGAAGTATAAAATGCATACGGAGAACAATCTGATTACACTTCTTCATTAATTAGAGATGCAGTACCTCACATTGTCTTCCAAGGAACATTAGATATGCTTCCATTTTGAAAATTCCCATCAGCATGAACGGATTGCACTGCTTTCAAAAAATACGTGGCAGCTGAGTGCAGCTACAACAATACAATTCAGTTTGTACAGTCAACTACTTGAAATTGACTAGAATAAATATTAATTAGTATTTTATTGGCACAAAATGAACGCAAAACTCGAATCACTGCCAACGCAATTGTGCAAATCAGTGCATTTGCAATGCAGAGCCAGTGTTTTCTAATATTAGCATTTACATTTTTCATCCTGAAAACCCACAAATTTACACATACTTCAGATTTAAAACACACAGGCTTCCAAAGTGGCATCATTACAGTGGCTCACTAGCTACACAAGCTTAGTAATACTGAATATGTAGAATCTCAAGCTGCAAGATTCAACACAGAAAGACACATTTTATATTTAAGCATGGAAGAAATTCTCACTTCCGCAGTCTGGCAGATAGGTAGCCTAGTCTAGCATTCCTGCACTACTGGCACTGGCATATTGAATAGTCAAGGTACATGTGCAGGCACAAACCAAGTACTTATCACTGTTGCTATAACATGCTAATCTCGAGCAGAAGCAGAACTAATTTTTCCATAGCAAGTAACCCCATGACCTTTAAGTCACTCATTATAGAATTAAATAGTCATAAATAGGTATGTTAACAATCTTTTATAAGACCTCAACATTCCCTGAAATAGGTATTCCTCTGTGGTTAGTTTTCCCAAGCCCATTTATGTTTAAACATTAGCAGACGGGGCCCAATACACAGAAAGAAACATCTCAAACTGAATTACACTGAGAACTCCTGAACACTCACATCATGTGAGCCAAAGGCAATTTGTTCAAAATCCTGTGATACACTCAGATAGGATTCTGAAGAACATTTCCTTTTAAAAACAAAAGTTAGTACATTTTTAAAGACACTTCAGTTGCCATGATAACAATCCAAATGTGAACAGAAAGTGAGAATTCTAAAGGCCATAATACTTAATTGATATCAGTAGACACGTCATTTCTAATCACTCTGGAGAGAGTGATATCTAAAGTAAGCAGAGACTCATTGTTGCTGCAGAAAAGAAATGGCGATAAAAGAACAGAGCCAAACCAAGCCTGAAATTAAGGACAGAACCACACAGCAAAAGCATATCTATAAAAGCTGCTCATTTTTACCACTGCCCTAACTTTGGTACCTTAGAGCTTTATATCTACTTTTGAGATAGCAGCTTCAGCTTAAGATGGAGATCTAAAGCTAACTACACCCCATAGGCACATATTTCTGCCTGTGGAGGGTGTGTCTTACTATAAAGTAGATCTAAGTCTGAATTAGTCACATCAATGCCAAATTACTAAAGCTAAGTGAGAGATGATGGGATTCATCACACGTTCCCCTTCAAGACACACATTCTGACCTACGGATCCAAATAATACAGGAAAATCCTATTTATCTAAACAGAACTCTGATCATAGATGTCAAATCCACTAGCAAAGGAAAGAAAAAATTAAGGAAGCAAAACAGTTCATACTCTCTCAAAAGTGTTCCCTCCTTCAGAGCAGAAACACTTCCACAAGAAACTATTTGGTTAAGAGTCTCAGAAACCTTCAGGACAAAACTATCCTGCATGTGCAGCACACCCTGCATGTCCTCCACATTCCTCACCTGTCTTTAACATAATCCATCCAGTGCTCCATTTCAGACTCTGAACTGGTCTTCTTTATCTGACAAGAAGAAAAACAAGAATTACTCCCGTGCATCTTGGGCTATCTAAACATCTATTTAAAAAATAGCAGGTTTTAAACAAGATTTAAGTTTGTTAAGCAAAAACCACCATCAAATAAAAAATATAAGCCACAAACAGAAATGGTCTTTTGTATACTGACTCTTCAAAGCACTGAAATTATCAGAATTATCTAGAACAACTCCAATCTGTCTCCTTCATCCGAGCCCTGCCCGAACATCCATAATCAAACTGATAGATTTTAATAGTGCCACACTCTCAGACCAAAACTAAAGCAGTCGGCATGAAAAAAAATGGTAATTAATCATGATACCAGTTATGTCCCAGTCAGGATAACTGATGCAGCAGCCCAACACAAGACAGCCCATACTGCAAACTTACATAGTCCAGCTGCCACGGAAAGGGTGGCACATCATTCTGCTGTAAGGATCTTCCAACACCCACCACAAGTTTAAGCTCTTTCAGAGCTACAAAAGGTGTGTAGAATTATTCATATGTGCAACGAAAACTGGTAAAGAAAAGCATCAGAACTGTTTACTCACTAAATGGATCAGCTCCTTAGCAAGCTGGGCAATGGACATCTCAAAGTTAGTTCCAATGTTATAAATTTCACCTGGTTTCCCTTCCTTCAAGACAGTAAGGAATGCTTCTACCACATCAGTCGCATAAAGGAAATTCCTTCTCTGAAGTCCAGAACCATGAATACAGCTTAAGAAAACAAAAAGAAAAAAAAATGTTGTTAATCCTCATACAGACACATTCAATTTACTGGACTGTGTTTTAAGCAGTTTTGCTGTCAGATGGTTACCTGAAGGTACCTTAAGTAGCTGACATGCAAACAATCCTTTACTTTAAGGAAATCCTATTATTAAAATAAGTGATTAATAACTTAGTTATGTAATTATCATTTTACAAACTAGCACATATTTATAACTGCAATTAGAGTTTTATAGCACAAATACCAAAAAAAAATGCAAGTTACCTACCATTTTCTGTTCTGTTGCAACAAAGATATAAACTTTGGAATAACCTAAGGAATTGAACAAAAAAAAAGCATGACTCCACTATTTTAAAAGCTGCTATTCTACAAAGAATAAGTAATTTCAACAGTTACGTAGCATTATTTTAATAAGATCCTCTAAATACTTTTAAGTTTTATTAAGTCTAATTAAAGAATGTATCAAGCCTAGAAACTACAAGGATTTTGTTCTGTAAGAGTAGATGCCTCTATTGTATTGTAAACCTTATCTTTCTGGCAGTTACAAATGTAACATTTTTACAAAAAAACAAAAAAAGAAGTTTCCATTACTTTTGCACACAGCAGTGCATTAGAGCCTAACTAGAAATAATTATTGCCAGCAGTTCAGAACAAGGTTTAAATATCCAGCAAACTGCAGTAAATCTAGAACTACAGCATTGTTAAAATAGTTAAATTTGGAAGAGAATCAACAGAGAATTTTAAGATAACGCGGATAAACACAGATCAAGTGACAGTGTGCTTGCTGCCCAAAGATTTACAATATTATATTCATCTACAAGCTTAGATGCACTCATAATGCCCCAGATACTTCAGAACAGTTAGCCCCATTATTAAAGTCCTTAAACTGAAGCCATTAGAAAACTAGTCAAATTACTTAAATTTTGTTAACGTCCTACTCTAAACATAGAAGCAGGATACTAGGTAAAACTAAAGATTCATCAAGTCTAGTGCTGTGTTCTCAGCAGTAACTAAAATTTGGTATGTGAGGAAGAATATATGTAAGTCAAAAGCAAGCAAATAGTGATACATCCCCTGAATATACCCCCCAACAACCATGCAACCTGTAGCAAGATACAGATCAGTGAAAAATGTATTCTAAAAGCCATTGCTTATCCACCTGCAATAATGTAGGTGAAAATAAATTTGGGAAAAAAACCCACAAAAGGTGAAAAGCAATTTAAATTAAAAAACACCTCTGTAGTACTGCAAAATATAGCTACATTTCCCACCAGTTCCAAACTCCAAAGAGTACACGTGATTATCACTTTCATTCCATCAGTGTATTTCCATTCATCAACCAAGCAGATTCTGGTATTGACTTAAAAGGGCAACTCCTTCTCACAAATAACTGTTTTAAATAGTTACCTTGCAAGGTCTGTATGAACATGTGCAAAGACAAGTCACTTTGCACTACTTCTCACCATATATGAATGGTATTGCATCACCTTACTTGTTTTCTGTGTAGGTTGGAACATCCCTTTCCATACCAGACATATTGTGCTCTCAGTTTACTTTTTGAAATGTTTCCCTTAGTTATTAAACACTCACAATTACAGAACATGACATGAGTTAATGTAATTTGTAGGGGAACTCTGTCAAAATATCCTCTGAAAAACAGAAAAACTACAAAACAAAGTTGCTGTCGTAAAATTCATTTAAACTATGAGTCTCTCATTGAAGTTTTATCAACAAATATATAATCACATATTAATTGCAAGAGTGCTTTTTTCAACTCTTCCCACGCACATGAGAAAAAAGTAACCTCACTGCAACCCTGAATTATGGTACACTGAAGCTCAGAGTAAAGCACAGTTCAACTTACTTTTTCTGGATACTGATGTGGCCCGTAAACATTACTGCTCCGTGTGATGACAACTGGAAACTGCAGAGCATTAAACATATGTGTGATTACATAGGAAAGCACATATCAGTAAAAATCTGTAGGCTTCCTGCTGATCAATAAACGAACTGACACATGCACAGTGCTTACTGAAAAATCTGCAAGCCCTTACGAACATTACTGAATTAAGCTATCTGTGTATCTGTCGAACACGCAAGGGCCTCCAGCCTTCTCAGCCTGTTAGGAGCACCACAAGTGACAAATGTTTGAAATCTCTCTTGCTCTGGAACCACCACAAGACATTGCATATGTGTATCTGGCTGAATGAAGACTGGCTTACTCCCACTTATTCCAATGTTTCACAGGTTATTAACACCCTATTCTTGTCCACTTTTTATCAAAAACATCATATATCAAGAACAAAAGTCTATAGTATTCAAAATATTAAATGTGTTTGCTTAAACAAATCTATTAGATTTGTTCTTATTAGATTAAAAATCTATTAATTAGACAAATCTATTAGATTAGGGCTTCTTCTTCTTTTTTTTTTGCTTAAACTATAAGCCTAGTCTTAATACTATTCGAATTATGCATGTTCTACTTCTGTGTAATACTTTTGTACTTCCTTCAAGCTTAGTACTGGTTTTTAAATTCCTAATGTTCTCTTTGACCATTTTATCAAAACACATTTTTAGATATTACAGTTCAGATTTAAAAAACAAAAATTAAAAACATCTAACCTGTCCCCACTGTCTTGCAGTGCAGCTTCACCACTCATTGATGGAGATTCTCTAACACATCCAAACTACAAGACTAACAATAAGGAAAGAGATGGCACTGTGTGGACTAGTACTGATTTTTCGTTTATACTCTTACATACATAATACAGACACTTAATTAGAGGCTTCAGAGTTTTTGAAGCTTTCATGAACTTACTTGGTACCTTTCCCAGTAAGACTGAACAAAACACTCTGCAGCTGCTTTAGAGGAGGCATAGGGATTTGTCGGACGTTTTGGTGAGGATTCATCAAATTCCTAAAATGAAAAGAAAAATCTGCATTACTCAATTTCTTTTGCCCAGACAAGCCTTAAAGTTACAAAATAAATAAAAATCCCTAAATATCCAAGCACATCAGTCTGACAAAGTCCCCTTACAACAGAGACCATAGCAGAAGACAGCCTATTTATTGAACATAGGAGGCAGACAGACTACCAGCAGTAATATTTTTATAGTTCTAGCAGAGTTACCTCACAAGAGCAGATCCTCATATTTTTATCTTATAAACTAATCACTGTTGCTACAGGAAGGCTCAATCCTTTTCAGGCTCATATTGCCTCAGAGAGTCATTGGACCACCACTAGCACACTGACCTTTCAGTTCTAAATAAAAGATGTTTTTCTTAAATTTTTCTGTAACTTTATTTCTGTAAAAAATGTAGAATTGCAACCCAAAAACCTCCAAAGCAAGGCTTCAGCAATTCTGACCAGTTCCAGAACAGGTATCTTCCAGGCTATCCTGACACTTTAATCTACTTCTCACTTGAAGGGAGAAAAAAACAAACCAAAAGAAGGAGGGATGCTACACAAGGTGCAATCGGCAACAATCACCTTAAAGCGATTAAAACACTCACTGTTCTTGTCTGACCTTTGCCTCTGAAATTAACTGGCCTTCCTCCCCCGAAAAAAAAAACTCTGTGAGAACTTCTAGTGTGATTCGCAAAGAGAAAAAAAAGAAGATTAAAGTTCTCTTTTCAAGGCCCAGAGACAAAAAAATTTCTCCTGAAGGTATCAGCCAAGCCATGGGTCTACACTCAGGAAAACATCATCCTTGGGTATCATAAAAGCCTACAGAGAGAAGTTGTGTTGAAGGAACTGATAAAGACATTGCGCTAATAAGAAAGTGCATAGAACTCTTCTGAAATACATTAATATTTTCATGGACTACAGCAAAATGCTCCTTGACTTGTTATTTATGCCTTTAAAAAGATGAACATGCATAACTTGCCTTTTTACTGAGCTAAATTACATCTCCTGAATTAAGGTCAGGTATAAATTGTCAAAAATCAAAGATCTCCATACAACAACAAGAAACATCTGAATATTTATTACAGTAATACAGGAATTGTTTCCTGTTTGAATTGTCACTACCTACAGTTCAGTTCTGTTAGTATTTTATCTAGAATATAAAGCAGTTCCCTGCCTGTCAAGCTTTGCACATTACTGAAGTCTCATGAATGCTGCAGGACAAAACCTGTATAATACAATCCTTTGATACCATCTCTGAGGAGTAGTGACACCATTAATGACCCAAATCTCACTGCTTTAAACAATAAACATGCAATATAAAACATGCTACCAAAAAAAAAAAAATCAGGACAATTTTGATACTCAGCTTTCTAGAAGCAACCAGTGCTTACTTAAAGTCAAACATTTACAGAGGCCAAGGAAAGTTAGACTCCACTTTGTTTTCACTGTTAAAAGCAGGTAAACTAGAAAAATCCTCATGCATTTTCAAACTCACCTCATCAGTGCTACCTCCATATACTTCATCTGTACTAACATAGACAAACTTCTCCACATTGGCTTCATGTGCAGCAGCAACCAGCACATTGGTGCCATAAACATTCACATAGGTGAATTCCAGGGCATGCCAAAATGAAAGATCTACATTAAAAAATTCAGACAAATCTGATTAAATTTAGGCAAGACAGGGCTATAGGTTCCACTTGGAGGCTGCAATACAGATCTGTCAGATAGCAATGTCCTTATTAAATGAGGGCACCTTCTAAACTTACCTGAAGACAAAGTCATTGTTCTCAACAAGAGGCTGGAATCAGGAGCAAAAGCTTGTTGGCTATGGACTTTTTAATCTAAAATAGCATTATCCAACTTTATTTAGGTGGCAGCATAACTACTTCCCATCTCAGCAGGAAAGGCTAAGCACAGTAAGAAAAGTGTCATTCAAAGACAGTTGCAAGATGCAGTAATATGGAACTGTGACTATTAACTCACGAGCAGCTGTTTTGATTCTTAAAACTATTCCACTGACCTAATGACTTTGTGCCTACTGAATCTGACAATTTTGAGAAGCATTTTCCTGGAGAATTCCTTGAGGATTTCTTCTCATGATGGAAGGAGTATGGTGGGGATTGTTCTTATTAACTGTGATACTGAAAAGCAGCCATCTGAAATAGGCACTTTATAATTCATTCTCTCTTTTTAGCACCGAGACAAGATTCCAGTGGGACTTATGCCTAATCCTTCAGCTTTCACACTGTTTTTTCATGCGACATTGGAGCTAATTAAGTAACAAACTTCAGACCACGTACAAAGCACCTTTCCACTGCCTTTATGACTCCCTCAGTACACTGTCAGCTACATGTGAGTGCAGATGGAATTTAAAAACGTAATGCAAACAAAAAAGGTACACTACCATTTATGTGCAATGAAAACAAGACAAGTTTGATGAAGCACTTTTTAAATCAAGGCTGTGAATCCCTCTAAATTAAAAAGGCCACCAGACATTCAGTCATGTGATTTGTAGAGACAAATCAGATCCTTGGTTTATATGACAGGAAAAGACAAGTGTACTGGCATATATTTCAAGCAGGTATTGCCATGGAAAATGATACCAAAACATGCAGCAATGCTCACCTACATGTGTTTGGGCTGCAAAATGAAGGACTATATCTATTTTCTCAGTTTCGAAGAGCTGCTTTATAAAATCAGATTCACAAATATCTCCCTAAACAGAAAAAAAAATAGCAAATTATTTTTGATAGAACATAGTCAGCTTCCATTTATACCAAGTGTCACATAAGAAACTATTACAAAGGGAACACAAGATACAAACAGCACTACTGAGTTCTGGCCCATTTATCAATGCCATGTCTAAAATAAGACCACACATAAAATTTCACCCATTTTTTTAAAAAATCGTCAACGAAACTTATTTCAGAATTTATATTAATATTAACATTAGAAACAGCAATGTTCCCAAAAGTACAGCATGGAGCTCCAACGCTGAGGCTGAAATGCCAAGTTCTCAGAGCAAGCAAGAGTTCCCAGTCTGGCAAGCAGGCAGGGACATCTAGTGGCACTAAAAAACCAGAAGCAGATTCCCACTAGGAGGGATTCGATTATGTCTTGCAAGGGTTTTGCTGCTTACTGTTAATACCAGTGATTTATTTCTTCAATTGATACATTTTTTTAAAAGAGACATTATTTTGAACTAAACGGTTAGTTACTGATTTTTTTCAACTGAAATTCAAGCTTAGTACATCTGTGCTGAAAAGCAACAGAAATTGTGATTAAAATGTATCGTTCATACAGCCCCTAAGTCAAGTTTTCTATACTTACTGTTCTACCTTCCAAAACAGACTTCCTTTCTACAGTACCACTAGAGTGTATGTCCTTCTTGCCGTCTCCTAAGCTCAATACCAATGTTACAGTTCTAATCATAAGGGTTGAACATCAAAGATTATCTTTTCCAGCACGTTTTTCCTGTCAGTGTAAACTGCTTGGTTGCATACCAGCTGATGTTAAGCTCTGATCAACTGTCCCTGAATCCAAAAACAGAACCAAACAAATAACCCACACACACCAAACCACAAAAAAAACCCACAGTGAAAAGTCAGAATTATTTATACTGATATAAGTTTTGTGACAAGATATTCCTACCCTTGTTCAAAAGCAGTATAGCCACACCATTCCTAGTTACT
Organism: Rhagologus leucostigma; assembly: GCA_013397725.1. Taxonomy (NCBI): domain Eukaryota; kingdom Metazoa; phylum Chordata; class Aves; order Passeriformes; genus Rhagologus; species Rhagologus leucostigma. The sequence goes on along the minus strand of VZTD01001345.1, from coordinate 898,653 downwards.
GTTCCCCTGCTTCACATAGGGATCTGACTCTTTAAAGGATATGTTGTACAACTCCAAGCTCTCCCCAGCAATTAAATGTGAATATCTACCCAGGTAACAAAGCTTTTATACGGCATTCACACATTTCATATTGCACACTGGAAACAATCAAAGACCTTAGGGAAAATAACGAAAAAGCCACTTTGGTCATGCTGAAACTGCACACACGTGCATGTCTGCATACAGGCTGTCCCTTTCCTCTCATGCAACTTTTATCCCAATAGCTCAGAGATAATCCCTTACTGCAATAAAGAGGTAGGTTCACAAAAACAAACAGCCACGGGGGGTCACCAACAGGAGAGGGCAAGTTCAACTCCCAACCTCGCCTGAATCTAAGAAAAAATGCAAGTTTACATCTACTACTTCTGACAAAGGTGCTGTTTCAGAAAACTGAAGTATATGCATTTCTCAGATGTCCTGCAACCCTGGGCAGACTCCGAGACAGAGAGATAGGCATCAGCACTGGCTTCTTTAGACAGGAAGAACCTCAGCATATAAGCCCAACAACTCAGAGTATTGATCTGAACAATAAATCAAAATCCATCTCCAGTCTGAAGACAAAACTGTGGAAGCAGTACACCAAAAATCCATTAAAAGTCACGTTTTGTGGAAGAGAAGGCTTTATCACCTGGATAAACTTGTAGTTTTCCTTCCCAGAGACAGTTTCAAGATTCTTCAAGCTTGCACAGTAGTCGAGCTAAAGAGAAATACCACACAACATCAATAAGTGGGCTTCACAGACAAAAAGGCTAATTCAAACCCAACCCAACCACTGGAAAGTCTGAGAATAAAGCAAAAACTTATTTCAAAAGAAAACCTACTTCGCAAGCAGATGTGAAGCTTTAAAAGCACAAATCTCCAAAAGATATCCTAACTGCAAAAATTCTTAAAGAGATGTTTAGAGTTTGAAAAGTTTCATTCTTTTTCTGAACACCAGCTGATTTTTTTTCCACAGGGACAAACGGATAATCAAACAAAAATTAATAACTAACAATAAGCCATATAAATTTCAACATATTATAGATCGCATTATAAATCACTTAAAACAGTTGTCTATATCAAGAAACAAAACAAGCTATTACCTTATCTAGATTTATAATCAGATAGTTTGGATAGTTTTTCACAAGAGAGACGACTACATGTGAAGCACTGCAAGACAGAAGAAAAATATATTTTATAATTATATACTGGGCTTTAAGGTAATAAACAGATGACAAATTACATGTAAGTTCAGCAATATCAAAAGTCTTTGGGCAAAGAAGGGGATATAGTCAAGACAGGTGAAACACGAATTCAAAGATATATTTTAACATATGTCAACATTATCCTAATATATATTCTATACATTATTCTGATATATATATAAGAGCATATTGTTAAGAAACTAAAAATCAGAATAAAAGTTCATGCTACAACGGAAGAAACCAGCACTACCCACAGTCACATAAAAAAATCCTGGTATATGCTATATTCAACCGCCATTCTAAAACACTTTTGCACTCTAAAGCTTACCTATTAGGTATCAGGGAGAACCAAACTGTCAACACTCCTAACCCACAACAGTGCCTCCCATCGCTCCCATCTGACACTGCTGCTAGGTGTAAGAAGTGACAACCAGACAACCAGGTGGCATTGCCTCTTTGGCACAGTCTTGTGTACACGAAGCTCAGAGTTCAGGTTAGCAGGGGTTATTCACACATAGAAATTTAACCCTCTCACAGCTTCCAACTCCAAGCACACGGACGGGCTCAAGATGGACCAGACCTTTCTCTAACTCAAACTGAGCCCACAGCACTGGGGGGGTTGATACAGGAAAAAGCAGCTAGCTCGAAGCCCTGTCACCCCCAAACCAAAGAAACCATTAGGCTGGAAAAGACCTGCAATCATCGAGTCCAACTTACGACCAAACACAATGCTGTTAACTAGACCATGGCACTAAGTGCTATGTACAGCTATTTCCTGAACACCTGCAGGGACAGTGACTCCTGCACCTGCCTGGGCAGCCCATTCCAATACGTAATCATCCCTTCTGTGATTAAATACTTCATAACGTCCAACCTAAACCTCAACCGGCGCAGCTTAAGACTGTGTCCTCTCGTCCTGTCATTTGCCGCCTGGGAGAAGAGGCTGAACCCCACCTGGCTACACCCCTCTTTCAGGGAGTTGTAGAGAGCGATAAGGTTGTTTTGCCCGGAGGCTCAGGCAAAACAACCCCAGCACCCTCAACCGCTCCTCATAAGGCTTGTACTCCAGGCCCTTCACCATCTCCGCTGCCCTTCTCTGGGCAGCCCCATCGCGGCTGAAGCCGAGCACCGACTCCCACTGCCAGTGCCGGGCGGTTCCTCCTTCACCGGGCACCTTCTCGCCGGCCGCAGGCGAAGGACCGCCGGGGCAGCACCCCGGCTCGCGCCCTAACACTTGCCACCTCAAAACCCACGACAGGGGCGAGTCACCAGCAGCCCCTGAGTGAGCGCGGCCCGAGCCAGCGGCGCCGAAGAACCGGCCCGGGACAGGCACAAGGGAGGCGACACCGCGGGACCCCCGCTCGCCACGTCTCACCCGCGCCCCCCGACAGGAGGCCGGCGGCCCTCTCCGGCCCCGAGAGGCTCACTCACATGAAGCCGGCGCCGCCCGTCACCAGGACCCGCTTCTCGAACACCGGTGGCGCCACGGGACCCGCCCGCCCCGACATCGTCCGCGCTTTACGGCGACGGCCTCTCCCTTTCTCCCACGGCTGCGCGTGCGCGGCACGGGCCTGTGGGTTTCAGGGGCAGAGTCGCAGCGTTTGCAAGACGCTCATTGAAAAATCGCCTTCCTCGCTCCCCGCGCGGCCTCAAGAGTGGAGCTGTCACCGTATCGGAGGCCACCAACAGCGGGGCGGGCGCGGAGTGTGAAAAGAGCCAAGGCTTCGCCTCCGCATTCAGTGGCAACGGACAGCCGTCTCTTTTACGACTCTGGGTCTCTCTACTTACGGCCGGACCCGGCAACGGGACACGTTGTCGCGGGGGCGGGGTCTGGGCGCTCGGTCACGCCCCCAAAGGCGGACGCGCCCTCTCATTGGCTCTCTCGCCGCTCCCGCCCGCCCGCTCGCGCCCAACGCGGCGGGGGATGTCACGTGACCCGGCGGGGAGCAGCGCGGGAGGAGGGAAGGAGGGAAGGAGGATCGGAGGATCCCGGTGTCCGGCGGGTCCCGGGGATGCCGTGGCGGCTGCTGTGGCTGCTCAGCGCCGCTGCCGGCTGCTGCTGCTGGGACTCCGCCGCGGGCAAGACGCTGCGGGGCGGCTTCGCCAGCGCGGCGGCCCTCCGGGAGCCGTGGCGGCCCGTGGCGCGCTTCCAGTTCCACGGTGGGTGCTCCGAGGGCAGGAGAGCGGGGAAGCGGCTATGCCGTCCTGAAGCGAGGCCGATGGGGAAGGTAGCGGCTGTGAGGAGCCGCTGGTGTGCGGGGGAATCGCTGGCGGCCGGAGGGGTCGGGAGGTGGGGAACGGGGTCAGCCACGCAGCTCTCCGTCTTTCCGTACTTTTCTCCTTCGCTGCCTCCTTCCCTCTTTTCCTCCTTCTCTCTCCTCCTCCGCCGGGACGTGCAACAGGTCCGATACGCTGTCCGGGCAGCGCCGGAGCGGGGCCGGGGATCCCGGCCAGCAGCAGGACGCGGCCGGAGCGCGGCGGGGCGGCCCCAGGCGCTGGATGCAGGAGTTGGCAGCAGCCCCGCGCCGTGGGTCACAGAGAGGAGCAGGGCTGTGCCTGTCTTCCTGTCCCGCAGCCTGGTGCGGACACTCCCGGCCGATTGTCCGGCAGAGCAGAGGCGTTCTCACTGCGACACGCATCGCTCCTTCCCTCTTGAAACTCCACCAAATGGCAGCGGTGCTTAACGTCGCTGTGCCCCATCGCTGTGTGGTCTTGGTGACACCGCGCATCAGGATGTCAAATTCTCACCTGGTTATTCCCAATGGCTTTTCTTTCCTTTTACTAACTAAAAGAAATGGCGTTTCTTTCCTGTTACTAACTCCTTGTTAGTAATAATTTTCGACTATTCGTAATAACTTAGTAATAATTCCTGACTACTATCTTGCTGAAAGAGAGCCCTGGCAATGGTCCAGAATCCTGTTGGAATGGCCCCCCCAGAAGGTTGGAAAGCACTGTGCTTACTAGAGAAGCTTTACTTTGCAGAAAGAGACGTGTGTAACCATGACAAGTGCCGTGTACAACAAGGCTGTGCTGGTCAGCCTGCTTTTCCCATATGCTCAGCATTTCAGTAGCTTAGGCTGTTTTCTTTCCCATTGAGCTTCAGGGCAGAACAGTTCTGCGGAGTGCTTCAGAATCTAACGGGACGCAGGAAAACGTGACATAAGCAAAACAGAGCTGGAACGTGACCTTTCAGCACTGAATGAGAAACGATAGATGGGATGGAAATAGCTTATGAAGTGACTTGAAAGCAGTTAATTATCACTGTCATAGAAGATAATTGTAAAAGTGTTCTAAATAGATCTGAAGGGAAAAAGTGTGGTTTAAGTCTGAGGAAAGACTGTTAAGATTCAAGATCAGTGGTGTAGGTGTTCAGATATAATTCTACAAATTGACGTTGCATATTTGCATAGAAGTCCTCCTCTTTCTGCATGAATACCAACAACTATTTTGGGTCTTAATTAAGCTTTTTTTAGAGCCTTCTGTTAATATTTCAGAATCTTAGCTAAACTGTAGTTCATACAACATTTTACAGATCCCAGGAGATCACCTTATTTGAGGGGTTTTGCAGGACCTGTCTTGCAAGTGTTTCTGATCAGGCAAACTGTCCTTATCTGAAGCTGGTAGTAGTCTATTGATTCACATCTAGCTGGTGCCTCCATTAGGGGTGAAAGAAGCTTGCTCTGACAGATACAAAAACACTCAAAGTTTGCTTGAATTTGTATGGAATTTGTGCTCTTGGGGTACCAACTGATTTTTCTTCTACACTAAATTCTAGCTTTTAATTTAGGATGCTCTTAAGTTAAAAAAGTCTATGGCAATATATGAAAGAAATTATGAAAACAAGTTTGAGGATGTGGAATTACTCAGACAAGATAAATTTTGTCAAATGAGCTAGTTCTAAAATGGCTAAAATATTTCTGTGTGTCAAGATGCAGCCTGTAGTGTCAGAACAAGGGGGAATGGTTTCAGACTGAAAGAGAGTAGGTTTAGATTAGATACTAGGAAAAAAATATTTGCTGTGAGGGTGGTGAAGCAGTGGAACGAATTGCCTGGAGGTGTTGTGTGCCCCATCCTTGGAAGTGTTTAAGGACAGGCTGGATGGGGCTTTGAGCAACCTGGTCTAGTGGAAAGTGTCCCTGTCCATGGTAGGGGGGTTGGAAACTAGGTGGTGTTTCAAGTCCCTTCAATCCAGGCCATTCTGCCATTCTATGATTCTGCAGATAGACTGACACATTAGAGAACACTTGTGAAGTTTGGTTTTCTTTGCATCAATTTGGCATGTGTCACCTATACTTGAGTATTTTAGCTCTAATCCATCCATAACGTTGAAGTCCATTCACGTAAGTTCTTCTAGTATTAGACTTAAGAGCTACCCTATGATGCTCATAGTCATGCCACGAAAAGTCATAAAATACTAGACTTTGAACTAGTTACTGAGACTATTGAGGCACTGTCTTTAACTTAAAAAAATAAAATTTGGGGTGGGAGGGAGGAAGGGAAAGAACGTTATCTGGAAGTCTGTTTTAAAAAAGTGAGGGGAAGGAAGGCTGTTTGTAGTAGAGAAGGTTAATGACTCTTGGGCTGTGGTGAAGGTTTATTTAAGTACCATCAAAGAGAATTGTACATGCACTGGTTTCTTAAAGAGATACATAGAAATTGTTTCTGAAAGACCATAAATACTTTCATTAGGAAGTAGTGGTAAAAATTTAAGAATTAAGTGAAGCTGTGGTGCAGCTACTTATAAAAAAATCTGTGCCACACTATCTTTTTGCTTGTAACTGACATCAAAACAGAGTCATTGATTTTATTTTTTAAATATCAAGGTGACCATGCTCTTCTGTGTGTCAGAATCAAGAATATAGCAGTAGCTGTGGCAAAAGCAGCTAGACTTCACCTCTTTCAAGCACAGGAATGGCAGAAGCTGGAGAACAGTATCCAAGATCACAGCTGTACAGAGAAGTTCTCTAAAGCTCAGCTGACAAGTGAGTTACTTCTTTTTTTCTCCTTACAGAGTTACTGGTGTATTTAGAACTCTGTTAAGTAATCTATCTGTTTAGAATAGTCATTTCAGTGAATTTGGGCTTTGCATCAACTGGGACTTTGGCCTTCTGCAATTAAAAAATACTACAAGGAAATAAAATTTCTTTCTTTGTATCACTTCAGAAGACTTTGTTTGTGAGTTATGATTTAGTATGCTGCTGGAGAGTGAAATCCATGACAAACAATGGTTTCAGTGGAAACAGCCAAACTTTATGACCAGTTCTAGTTTATTCTTCCACATGTTTGCAACTCAGAAAGGGTACATGCTTGGCTTAAGTTTTCATTTAGTCATTCAGTACAGAGATTTTCTTTAACTCCGCTTGGATCTCAAATTTTTCATAAAATAGATTATCTTGGGTATATGAGAGAATTTACAAAGAATACCATTGTACTATGAAACTGAAGAACTAAAGAATCTGAATGTTTGGAATAGTCAAACGTACAGTTTGAATTGTGACTTTCATTGCAGTGAAATGAAAAAAAATTAGGCAAACTGATGGAACCTGCTGCAGTTACCTCTAACCTTCTGAAGCAAATGCTTGTAATGGTGAGAGTGTGTAGCCCAAGTACAAAGTAAAAGGGTAATTTTGTACTGCAAACTTTCTCTTTCAGCACCTCATAATAAGTCTGTCTTTTCTGCAAAAATTAATCTGCATCATGCTGCCTTACTTTATAACTTGCCTGTATTATAACTTAATGTTATTTCACCTTTTACTTAATTAATTTGAATTGAATTGAATTGAATCTTCATTGAATCATTTGAATTTAATTCTTCATTGAATCTCACATTCAAGTGGTTTTAATATCTGAGCTGATAGTTATACCAGTATAGAATATGTAGGTTGTCTTTTGTCTCTTGTTTACAAAGGAACATTTCTCACTTGTCAGGAGGCTCCTGTTCTCCAGTTCCATGGAAATGGCATTTTTCAAAGCAGAAAAAACAAAAATAAAATTATATTTTCATGAGAGCACAGATCTGTCATGCTTTGATGTACAAAACATGTTAGAAAAATTTTAATACAGTATCAAAGATGAGCTAATCAGGATAAAGCTTAACTTAAGTACCCATCTAAATGTGAAAGAACAGTAAAACACTGAAGCACTGAGTTATGTAACTAGAAGACAGACTGAAATAATAATTTTTGCACCATTTGTTGATTGTAATGGTACTTAAAGCATAAATTTTCATTTAAGAAATTAAGTTAGTATTAGAAGCTTCATTCAAATCTATTTTAAGTGACTACAGCTTCTCTTTTAAATGTATTTCCTTTGTGCAGTTATAATCCCTAGAGTAACAGACTAATCTCCTGTAACATTTGTTATAATGAAATCTTACACAGATGTCACTCCTAGGGATGTGGTTTCCTTACATTTCATCAGAGCAGCACAAAAGTGCTGCTGGAATAACTAGCAGTTGGTCTGTCGTTCCTGACTGTTCCAGCAGTGTACTCACTGTTTTCTGCTCTGTTTAGGAGTTGTATGACCGCAGGGTGAGTTGCATCTCTTTGCTGATCGTCCACAAAATCAGTTGCTTTTCTACCTCTGAGTCAGCTTACAGATTTGACAGGAAACCGATTAAACACATTCTGCGTGATCCTTACTCTCGATGCAAATAACACAGTGTCAGAACTCAGCTGAGAGTTGATGTGGGGAGTAAAGCCGCTCCTGTCAGCCACAGTTTGCCTTTCATTTGGACTGAGCACCATATGAAATACTGGTTTGCGTGTCGTCCAAATCTGTACCTCAGGACAATTGCTACAAAGACACATACAGTACAGTTCTTCCTGTATTCTGGCGTTGTTCAGTTCGTACCTTAAGAGAAAGGAAAATAGCTTCTTGTAGTTGAAACAAGTTTATTTGAATTACATAGAAGTTTTTCACACGTAGGCTTCAAGTTAGAAATTAGTTCTAAATTTTGTCTACAAAATATTTAGGGAAAATCTGTTTGTATGTTTGCAGCTTTTTCATTTAAAAAGGCCTTTCACAAAAGAAGTGTGTTCTGTGGGGTTTTTATGAAATTTTTTTTTCTTCATCCTAAACCACTGCCATCTTTAACTGTTAAGCTGAATTAATCTGATATTGTTTTTTCTCCTGCAGAGAAATGGTTGAGCTGATTAGCACTCAAGTGCAGTAGCTAATGTGACAACGCTTAAAATTCATGCAGTTTCAGCCAAACATAGAGAGCCACAGGTTTCATTTGCATCAAGAGTTTGTTTTGAAGAGACTGTGCTTGGTTAACTGTTGTTTTTAGGCAAAAATAGCGGTAAGATAGCAAGCAGATGAGATATTAGTATCTTACATAGTTGTTTTTAAATGTAATCTGATTTGAAATATACAGTTTGATTACACAATGGTTTCAGCCCTTACCTGTCAATTGAAATTCAGTATGTTGCAGTTTGGGGAAGGTCCTGTGAAATAATACTGATTTGCACCTTTAAAGCATTGCATGCTGTTGTTTACTGAGCTCACATGCAGCTGTTCCTGTTGAGTACTCTAAATCTCTTTGAAAACAGAGTAAAATAAATTTCACAAAGGTATTTTTCATGCTGCGGAAGTACCTGGTGGCTAGTGCAGAATAGCTAATCCTCTCAATACTGAACTAGAGGATGGAAATGTGCTAAGCAGAGGAAACACAGTTTGCACTTTCTGGCTTCTGGAAGAAGGGAGCCCTCCCAGCAGAGCTAAGAGCTGAGAGGTGGGATGCAGTGTCCTCACCAACCCTTGCCTGCACCTATTTGAAACGAAAGATGAAGTTGGAGGTCTGGTCTCTGGTGTTATGGATAGCTTTCAAAACTAAGTCTGTTTTCTACTGTGTATAGTTTATAACCTGTATATGATGCTGTGGATGTAAGTTTTATCTTCATGCAAAGATGTGTTTTCTAAAACCAAGTTAATCAAGTATTTACTCGTATTTTTGGTTTTTTTGTTTTCTTCTAAAGTGACTGTGAACCACACAGAGCAAAATCTGACAGTGTCCCAGATTCCTTATCCGGAAACATGGTATGTGTTTTATGTAGACAAGTTTACCTGCGAGGAGAATTATTCTGAATCCGAGGATATTCAGTTTGAAATGGTCTTACTAAACCCAGATGCAGAAGGGAATCCATTAGATCACTTTAGCGCAGGGGAATCTGGTAAGATTTTTTTCCTTAACATTAGATTTGTAAGTTAAGGATCTGGTTACTCAAATCAGTACTTACTGTGTTTGGAAAAGTATGGGGAATGGATAGCAGAGCCTCTCATATTTCATATTCTGTTTTCGTACGAAGAGTAAACTTGAGTTCATTTCCTGTCATCACAGAAAAATCCTTTCCTTTCCCTAGACTGACTTTCCAAAACTTGCCTAACTAGAAGTGTAGATGCACAAGGAAAGTCAGTGTTAAAATCTTTGCTGATAGGTATTTTGAATATGTTGAAATTGTAATCTTCCACTTGAATGTGAACTTAATACCTGATTTTAATTAATTAGTGAAATTCCTTAGCTGTGTGAAACGATTCTGTGCAACACAAGTATGTGCACGATAAAACATTTTGCCAGTATGATTTCAGTTCAGTGTTTAGATCTTTATAAGTGTCTTAGTCACAGGCTGTAGATTAGGTTTGTCAGGCCTGATTTTGTCATAATTAGGAAATGTAATTTTAAATCTTTAAACATCCAAGGAAAAAAATCAAGGCAGCAGTTTAAGAAACACCTACATAAAATTGTATGCTTTGGACAATCCAGCCTAATGTATTCTTTGTTGCAGTGAGTAGCATCACTGCTCTGGGAGGCCTCATCAGCGAGTTACTCACCTGGGTCTGTTGTGAGGGAAGGGCCCTGTAGGCTGAGTCTGCCTTCCCATACAGAGTGAACTGACATACCCAGGGTGAGCCTAATTGCTGTGCTCGGAATCAAATGCCCTGCTGCCACTCTTGGTCTCAAGAGGATATAGCAGGAACAAAGGCAGCTCACTTCTTGAAAGGAAGGAAATACTCACTGGAACATTTAGCAGAATCTGTAAGAAAGTAGCACATTAATAATCTGGATTTCAAGGCTCATATTCAGACTTAACCTCTCTCTTTAACTTTATGCTACAAACTTGTCAGTTTTTATTTGGTGAATTTGGTCTTCAAAAGTGAATTCTAGGTTAATTTACTTACTCTCAAAGAGGAGTAATAGCTAAAGGAGTAATTGCTAAATCAAGGGGCAAAGCAGCCACAAGGCATCGTGTGGCCAACTGAAATGGTGTGGAGACCTCCTAGAGAGTCATCTCGGCTCTATTGATTTTGTAGGAAGACTGAGCACTTGGAAGCAGAACTCTGTGAACAGCTTACATGCTGGGTAAGGAGGTGTGTAAATGTGCTGGATGTGTGTATTTAGATCTAACAAGTAGGAAGCAAGGTGAGCTGTACATGCCATGTCTTCCAGAGTTGCAGAGGAACACCTCTGTTGATTCAGAATTAAAACCTGCATCATTGCCATCAATCCTGAAGTTACATGCACTGGTCTGCTTTCAAAGAGCTGAGGAGAATTTCATCTCTCTCATTCTCTCTCTTTTTTAATTTAATTTTTAATGCATATTTGGGAAATAGTCTTTGCCATTTTTTCATAGAAACTTAGAACGAGAGGGTATCAGAGAGAAGATCCAGCTTCATTTCTTGCTTCTTTCACGCAGGTAACTAAAAATTACATAGTTACAGAAGGTTTTAGTTAGGACATCCTTCACTTGAGTTACTTTTAGGCTGTGGCCTGGTGCAGGACATCTCAAACATTAAATGAATAATAAGGAAAGCATAGGAAAGAGCTTGAGGCTCTTACCTTGTGATTAAGATGTTTGCCTTGAGAGATGAGGAGGCCTGACTTCTGATCCCTGGCAAGTAATGTTATTTTATATGGTAGGGGCCTTCTACATAAGATATGGCGTCAGTGGAATCTAGGATTTCTAAAGGCAGCTGAACAGATAGACAGTGTTTTACAGAGCTTTGAAGTTAGGTATTTCAAATAATGTTTTATTTTGTCTGTCAACTAGGTTCCTTGAAAGTCAGGAAACTTAGAGAAGACAGGGTGAAAATTACACTCTTCTGTATTTTTTATAGTTGGTTTTCAGTGCAGCTTTCTCCTAACCCCTTTTGGTCTCAAACCAGTAATCTACACTCTGTCTATGATTGGAAGGAGCTTTCTATCATAAATGCTTAGTGTTTGTTAAAAGCTGGTTGGTTTTCCTAAAGAGTTTTCCAAGGGTTCTCACTCATCATGGTGAGAAATAACTTCCATCAAAGTCCTTGCCAACTTCGGTGGGTATCTTTTGCAGCAGAAAGAAAGAAGAAAGATTTGATCTGAACCACGTATTTTTGTCATTCATAAATCATGCTTTCGTATTGGTGTACAAGAGAAGCAGAGTGGCCTGGAATTTTTTAAGACTTTGTTACCTTACGCTCTTTTTCTCCCATTTTCCTCTGTGTATGTCCAAAGTGTTTGATTTCAGTCATAGAAGTTATAATGCTAGCTACTGTTCAGAACTCATCCAGTTCTAGTGTTTTTCAGCTCAGATATTGAAATGTGTGTACTTGCTCTTCCCAATCTCTGGGTGGAGCTGGCTGGAAGCTTTTAACAGTTATTTTGCTGCTGGAGAAAAAGCATTTTTTAGAATCTGATTCTGTGGGCACCACTAGATTTCAAGGAAGGTTGGAGAAAGAAAACATAAGTTTTCTGTGAGAAATGTTTGTTTACCCGTTTTTGCTTGTATCTCACTGGCTTTGACCCTTTAGGAGCTCCTGATGGGTTGCAAAGCTTACGGAGAATAGAAAAGATTTCCATGATGCAGGTCTTAAGGGGAGCATTTTGTCAGGCTACTGCCAGACTGAAAATTAGAGGACTTCTGTTTTATAAATAATCTGAAAAAACTTTGGGATTTTTTTTATAAGACAAGTGCAAAAAAACCTGCATGCTAAGAACTAATTACCGTTTTCTGTGCTACTTTATCTAAAAGTTTTTAGACTTGATCAACTGTGCTTCTTGAGCTGCTTTATGTGGAGGAAGAGTGACACCCAGTGGTTAAAAAGATTAAATAGAAGACTGTTCTGGGTTTCTCTCACCTCAGATTGTGCCTTTCCAAAATGAAACAAACAAACAAAAGGAGCTAAAATAGTCGATAAATACATTTCTGACTGATCAAATGGGCTGCAATTGTTTTGTTTGTATCAAGAAACTGTGTGCCACTTTATACTGGTGGTAATTGCTGCGAACCTCTCTGCTTAGAAAAGGTATTGATGAATAAAAAATACTTTGTCAGATCAAATAATAATTGGTTCTCTGATAAAATTCACCGATTTCCTTGGATAAAATTGACTAGAATTTCGACATTTTGTCTGTACTACCATTTCTGGATAACAGTTGCTAAGTATTTCCCAATGATCATATTAAAAAAACCCCGCTGTTTTGTTTAGTTATGTGCTGCTAGTAGCAATGTTTCTTCATAAAAACCAAGCTGTATTTCTTTTTTTTCCACAGGATTACATGAATTCTTTTTCCTACTTGTCCTAGCATATTTCATAACTGCTTGCATATATGCGCAATCCCTATGGCAAACAATTAGGAAGCGTGGACCTATGCATGGTGTATTAAAAGTGTTGACAATTGCATTACTGTTGCAGGCTGGTGCAGCTTTTGCCAACTACTTGCATTTCTCAAGGTACTTTTGCTCCTTTTTGGCTTTAAGTCTTTAGATTTGAAACACAATGTGTTGTAAAGATCAGTACATGATTGTGCCTGGGATGGATTGTGGCAAAACGTAGGACTGACCTTTGAACTGCAGCATTGCCTGAATGTACTTCTAAGAGAGAACACTCATTTGAGACACACCTACTTAAAAATACAATCTTTATTCTTTTTTCAGTTATTCTAGAGATGGGATAGGTGCTCCTTTTATGGGAAGTCTGGCAGAATGTGAGTATGCTTGTGTCCTGTTTCTTACATATTCCTACTCACGAATCTGTATAATACATTAGCAAATGCTATTGCTGAACTATACTGTGATCTTGGAACATATAATTGGATTTTTAATATAAAATACTAAAAATTGCTCCTCCAGGAAAAAAAAAGGGCTTAGGTGTTTACAGTAACTGTATTTGAAGTTATACAACTGTGATATTGTTTAGGATTTTTCAAAGGATTTTTTTGTCTCAAGATTCCTTGCTACAAACACTTAGACATGCCTATCACCTGAGTAAATCTTTCAATACATTGAGGAGTTTCATGAACTTAGATCTAGGAAGCCAAGCTTTTTATGAAACTTAATCATGTTTTATAGAGTTAGTCATTTTACTAACAAATTTAACAATTTTCAAAATGAAGAAGTATTTTACAGAACAAATTTTATGATTAGCATGATACAAAAAATGCTTATGTGAGGGTTGATGCTAACAAAGCATTTTTCTCCACTCTGTATAGATATTCTGAGTTCTCACTGGAACTAAATTCCTATTGCATCCCTTTCCAAAATGCACTAACTTAATCTTGTTCCATTCTTCAGGGTTAAGCATTGTTTTTGGGTAGTTTATGGATTTTTTTCTGCAGTTGACATTTGAAGAATTGGTGGTTCTTTCCAGGCAAATACATTTCCTTTTGACTGGCTTGAGGCATCCCAAGAAAGTAGTCCTTTGGTAGTGTTGGGGAATAACAGCCTATATAGAGAAGTATTTCTCTTTGTAGAGTTCATTTAGAAGGCTGCAGTTGGAATTATCAGCCTCTTGATGGCACCTGGCACCACAATAATTGCCTCTTTCTTGTTTTAACCATTTGGGCTGGCAGCTCCTTGCAGCCTCTCCAGCAACCGTATTATTAAATGTTCCTTCTCATCTCATGAAATGAAATTAAATGGAGAATAGAGGTAGTCATAACTCCTCCCCAGTGTTAACTATCCAGCCAGAACTTCAGAGAGAATAGCTGCATGTTACATTTTTTTTTTGTGTATGTGTGGTAGTCAAAAGCCCACTTTTATTTAGATAAAGCAAAGGTTATAATTAATATTATTTTTTAATCAATTCAGCTAAGAAAGTTTTCCTTTCTTACTGTCTCTGAAGTTGGTGGTTTCCAAAACAGTAAATGAGCAGAAGTAATAGAAATGTGAAAAGCTTCAGTGGCAGTTTCAATTCTGAAGAATGGCTGATGGCAAGTAGTATAGTTTGAAGGTGGCAGGTGATACTATTTTTCCTATATGGCAACAGAAATCTGAGTTTAAAATAAATGTTAAAATTTCTCTTTAATTGCGGTGTGGCCAGAATATCTTCCTAAAAACCTGTTCAGATAGTATCTCAAGCAATTATTCTTTTCCTGGTATGATTTAGTCTTTACCATGTATAAAGACCCAATCCTCAGTCTAATTAACCACCTAAGCTAATCGCATAAATCACACAAATAATGTTGGCACTCAGAAGCAGTGCAAGTGGTGTTTTAACTTTTAGTAAGAATGAAATGTGAAAAGTCGAAGACTATTGTTATGCCCATTGAGTAGTCAAAAAAGATGAACTGTGATAAAACCAGATAATTATGCTATCAGCTCAGTAACGTGACTTTACGCTGACCCTGAATATTGTGGGATTATTGTAATCTTTAAAATTTTTCTCACCCTTATTCCTTTCTAGCAAGGTGTATGGGATGTCAGAGATTAAAGCTGGTTGTGGATTTTTGTCTTACCCGAATATATCTGGGAATCCACTTAAATTGTTACCACACTGGAGCAGAGCAGCATCTATATCCAAGATATGGCTCATGAGAGATGATGTCTGGCTATACCTTATAGGGCAGGTTATCTTAAGGAGTGACAGAAGATAAAATGCTCCCTAGAACACTCAGATTTGTTCAGTCATTTTTCTAGTTTGGATTTGTGACACTGGTTTGGCATGCCTTTGGTTCATGTAACGATTCTTTTTCTAGTAAGTACTGTCTCTCCGTAAGTAGCATTGGAAAATATGTCCATGATCTTTTTTTTTTCCCAAAATCAGTGCTGCTTCATTTTATTAAAGAATGATCAAGTTTGTATTTACTAAAAGCTCTTGACAGATCTTAAAAGCAAAGCTGTCTTAATACATTAAGAAGCATTTAAGCATATAAACTCTCAAGAATACCAAGCGTATACCAGGAATTACATTTTGAAGTCTCTTTTATACCCCTA
This sequence comes from Rhagologus leucostigma, assembly GCA_013397725.1. Lineage (NCBI taxonomy): Eukaryota > Metazoa > Chordata > Aves > Passeriformes > Rhagologus > Rhagologus leucostigma. Next base: position 883,238 of record VZTD01001345.1, on the reverse strand, counting down.
TTTTGCTAGTATTGCTGACCATCAATGAAATATGGTAGATGATCTTCTTTTGACACACTTCCCTTGTATCCATATTAATTTCTGTATAATGGCAACATTTTCTGTGCCAGTATTTTTAGTAGATGTGATATTTATCTTTTTTAATACAGTCCAATTGTATAAAAGTAGAGCTTTACTTTTTTGTGACAGAAATATTGTTCTTGTACCTGATAGTGTAAGTGAAAATTACAAATAAGGAACAAATTTAATTGAACTAAAATATTAATGAAGCGAAAAAGAAGGCGTTGCTGTGTGTAGTGCCCAATCTCTAGTTTCTGAACCAAATTTACAATTTATATAGTGTAAGAATCAATTTTTCTTTTATGTCTCTGCTATGCCAGTACAATGAGTCAGATCCCAACACCAACTTTAAAATTGTTCATTAAGTCAAAAACTTAGCAGTCTAAAGCTAACAATCACCCAGAAAGAAATTGTCAGGTTTTTCTACTGTCAGTAGTGCTGCAGCAAGGCTACAAATAAAGACTTTAATATATTCTATCTTAAAGTTTTCTTTATTCTGATGCAGCTTCAAACACAAGCTTGAGACACTGATTAAGAATGTAACTTTATGGAGTATGTGTTAATTGCTCCCTAACAGAGGTGAAAATGGACATAGCAAAATGAGGCAAAGGTACTTTGCATTTAATAAAATGAAATACAGACAAGTGGTTGATCTAAATGAAGTTTGTGTTAGGGTTATTCATTATATTTTCCCCTCTAAGTATCTCAGAGTGGAATTTGTCCTAAATATTTGTGCTTTCTTCTGGAAGCTACTACATCCTTAAGACAAAGTGCAATTAATTTAAAGTACAATGTAACTATCTGATTTTTGAACAAAAGTTCTTTAGAGCGAAGAAAGAAGTTCATTTCATCATGTTTCATATTTGCACTATGATTAACATACATATTATTTTAGTTCTTTAGCATTTATAAGTCTATTTATGCAGATGCACTCCTGAGCCCAGACTACTCTGACACAAGAGTGGGATTTAGAAAGATGTGGCACTGTGCCCATGTTCTTGCAGAATTGCAGCATAACTGGGGGAAAGCTGATAGTGATCTGTTTGGTCACTGAAAACTCCACAAAATAGCCACATTTTGTGGCAAAGCAACCTCAGCTAATCTAACTCATCAATATTAAAAGGTGATACAGAGGCATAAACATCCATTCTTCATTTGTGGGTATATAGAACGTTTCTCTTCGCTATAGGAAAAAAACCAAAACTTTGTTGTTGTTGTTGTAATTTTATTCATTTTTTCTTTTGTTTTCAATAGTGTGTGACATAGTCTCACAGATACAAATGCTGTATTTATTGTTGAGTCTGTGTATGGGTTGGACAATAGGCAGAATGAAGAAATCTCATGGCAGACCTCTTCAATGGGATTCCAGTCCAACATCTACTGGCATTGCTGTAGTAGTTGTTGTTACACAGGTTTGTATTTCATATTCATTCTTACACTGAAGTGTACAGCTGCTATTAAGTATGACAGAACTGTGAACCAAATAATTTCAATATTTTAATTTTATGAGGGAGGGAGTATCAAGACTGGAAAAAAGCCCACAGCATAATGTACACCCAGTATGTCTAATAGGTAACACCACCTTCTCTTTACTTTAACAGTTTAAGGTGTAGCTCCACAGTATGTTTTTGTCTAGCAGTTAAACCACTTAAGAAGTTCCCACAGTTTTCCAAACTCCTAGTTGTGCCAATTGTTTGTAGCATTATGCCGTGAACTAGATCAGTGGAACAATCTAGACTGAAAAAAAAAGTTAAAATTTTTTTTTTTTGCACGGTCATTTTATTGATCTGATTTGTAATGTGGTCCTAAAAATAGTTGTTACCAGCACAACTGAGGCATTGTGAACTACATTATGCAGGGTGACAACCAGCAGCATGGGAGGAAAGACAAGAAAAGCTGCTGTGACAACGTCTTTTTCATGAAAGAAAAGGAAATCATCAGTGCCCTCTTTTTGGAAGCACTCGAATAGAATGTCTAATGGTCCTTTCAATCAATATAAGGGAATTCTTGAAAGGTTCATGTGCAGGATTGGTCTTGCAAATATACAAATGGTCTGACACATAATTTCATTCAAATATTTTCCATTAGTATAAATTAGAAAGTTAAGTAAACCAGTAACTTAAAAGTAAATTGTAATGGAAATCATTCAACCCTGGTGGTGCCTTTTGTAAACAAATTTTTTTAAATCACATCATAAAGACAAGAGAATCTGAAAACCATTGAGAAAGAGAAGAGCAGGGAGAAACTGGAGACAGTAATGAGGAAGAGATCATACTGAAGATTTTTGTGCCATTTGGGTAGTATCTGTAATTAATGCTGCTTCTAAACTAAATAAGTGAACTTGTAGAACATTAAGAGTAGCTGGGAGCTGACATTTCTTGCTAATTAAGAATATAAACCAAAGGTTGTTAAGGTCAATGGGACTGTTGAAATTTAAAGATGGGTGTCAAAGTAAGGTGGAATAAACCTATCTAGCACCAGAAGTTTTACATGCTGGTAGTAAAGAAGACTTCTAAAGTATTTAATTTCATTCATGCCTCTGCGCTTGTGCATATGTATGGGTGTGTTAGTACTCTGCCACTTGAGACTGGAAAGTTTTTTGTTGTTGTTTCCTTTTACTATACATAGAAAAGACACTCAGTATAATCAGCTTGATTTTATTTTGGTTGTTACTTATGGTAAAAGTGGGGCAGGCATCATACATATATGCTGCTTCCCCCAAGACGGGTCCATTACACATCTTTAGGCTCTTGGAGCAGCACTGGAGCGTTAGCACAAAGTTGTCTCTCTTACTTTTCACCAGTAAAGCACAGCTCTACCACATCTCCTCCTGGTACCCTTGGGAATGTCAGGTTCAGCAGGAGTCTTGTAGGAACAGAAAATGGATATCGGAATATATCATTGCTTGGGTGGTTTTGCAGCCCCATATCAGTGTCTACAGTCTCCAGCAAAAGTTCCCTCACACCAAGAGTATCCCTGCCCTTCTGAAGAGGATATTTTCCATCTCATGGTTCAGTACATACGAAATACACCTTCTGCCAGATTTGTCCTCCTGAATACGGAGTGCAGCTGTTGAGCTCAGGGAAACAAGATTTAGACTGTATCGCCTCTATTGAAGGTGGTGAGTTCAAGAGTTCATCTGTGGATTAGTCAGTTGTTCACTGGTCTGTCTAGATTGGCATGGATGTTTGACCTGCTGTAATTAATCAATGGGCACTTTTAATGACTAAAAACCTAGAGTAACCTTCTTCCTGTTCTGATCTTTCCCAGAGATTCTTAGGGGAGAGCCAGCTTCCTCCTATGCCAGAGTCTGGACAGACTTTATGTGGATAATCAGAGATGTTCTGAGGACTTGCTGTGGAGGCTACTGGAAACCATGTGCATTACCCTAATGCAGCAGATAGAGATTGCACCATGTTAGTTTTATTGACATTCTCCTGTACCTGTCCTCATCTCATCTTCAGGGAAGTCAAGAAAGTGGACAGCCTGAGAAAACATGTTATTCTTCAACTTAAATGCAGTTTTGACTGGCAAACTGTCTGAGCCTGTTTGCCTACTACTAGTTCAAATTACTCAGCAAATTTTCAGGGGTTTTTCTCCTCATTGTACTGATGCTATAGATTTTTTCTTTTTGTTTTTTCAGAATCACTAGCAATTTCCTGGGCTATGTTTATGGGTTACCTTCTGTATAGGGTGGACACATCCTTCTAGTCAGCCAGTGTCTTGTGGTCTTTGCAGCTGCAAAGAGGTAACATCTCAAAGGAGGGACAAGTCTGCCATTTAGCATCTCCCTTTGCCTTAACTTGTTCTTTATTTCAGCCACAGAACAAAAGATTCCCAGGCTGCTGTGCATTCATTAAAAATTCAGCTTTCTGCTGCTGAGGCACAAACCTTGTGCAGAACTTCGATGATGGCAGGCCCTTCCCATCACATAGACCTGAGCAGTTTCAGCTTTCAGGGCTGACCAGACTGGAGGCAGTGATTCTGGAAAGATAGCTGATTGCTCTGAACCTGATTAAAATGACATAGAGTCTTACGGTGTTAGACGTCACCCTACGCAGGAGTTCTTAGTTGTGCTCAGAATGAGCTCTACCTCTGACCTTAGATCTAAACCATTTTTTGCTGTACTGGCATTGTGTGACATCAGGTACCTGAGAACTAGATATGGTTAGAAACAGCTAGTTTGCCTTGCTGCTACTTCTAATTTCCCTTTTACTTCCCCCTTCTCCTTGCCTCTCAGGGGTGATCTGTCCCATGAGAACCTGTCTTTGCTGGAGATTGATATGTTATCTTCGCTTGTCATAAATTCAGTGTTGGCATAGTGAAGGGAAGGAGGAGTTCTACCGTAACTGTTTCCTTATGACATGAAGGGAGAGTGTCTGGTTCTTCTTCATATGGATGTGGAGGTTCATCTTGTATATCTGGAACATCAGGATGATATCCATGGCCATCATTGCTCTAGTATGTGAAGAGGGAGGCCAGTACTGGACAGTGGTTGGTGTCCACTGTGAGCCAGGATAGGTCGGGTTTATGTACAGGTAAAGTCAGGCATTTTGAACAGTGTACTATGTAAACAAGGAGACGGTCATTCTGTTTCACCTTATGGAGAAGCAGTTGGACATAGCTAGTGTGAGTCACCTCTTTAGCTACCTCTTTCAGCCAGTTCTTTTGTCTACAAACTAAGCACAGTTGTTCTTCTGGATAACAATTAGAATTGTCCCCCCTGATTTCTTCTCAGTGCTCAAACATAGTGCTGCTCACTGCCAACAAAATATGTCTCTTATGTCTACTTCAGCAGGTGTTTTTCTGGTGTTTTTCTAGTTTGTTCCTGATATTGCAGCTAAGTCAGCTGATACTTGCCTTTCTGTGGTCAAGGTAAGGGACTTCAGGGTTCCTTGACCTTGATTTCTCAACCAAATTTTAATTATTTTTTTCTGTATTTCACAACTAAAGCATTCAACATCGTGCTTGTCTATGAAAGCTCTTCTTCACTGAGAACAGATTGCCTGATCTATTTTTACCTAGAAACACCCGATAGCACAGATTTCTCTTTTATGGGATCCTGCTTTTCCCAGGTGAGTGAGAACAGTCCCAGCTCATAGTAAAGGCAGTGATACCTTCTTGTCCGCATTTACACTGTGTTGCACTGACAGTTCCATCTCTGCCTCTAACACCTCTGCCTTCTGCTTATTTTAGAATAATCTAATGAACCTGAAGGAAACTGAACTTCTGTGATCTCACATTCCTGTCACCATACACAGCCTTTGATCAACTGATGTCGTGTTGTTTATACTCTTTAAAGGGCTAGTCCAGAACACACTCTGCTGTCAGACACTATTATCCTATGAGGATTTGGGCTTTGTTCTCATGATTCCTTTACTCCAGCTCTTTGTCATCTTCTCATGAAAGTGGCTTCCTTCTTTGCTGTTACTCTTGGTGTAGACTAAGGAAAATTTAGGCCTTCATGAGCTCTGGTTTTTAAGGTAAGGTAGATCCCAGGGATATTTTCTTCTTAGAGCGGTATCACAGTTCTGTCTCCATCAGCCTATATGGCTTCCTCCCGGAAGCTTGCTTGAGTCAGGAAGATTCTATACATAGTTTCAGGGGTCTTTTATTTTCTCAAGCAGAATATGTACAGTCCAGGTAAGTTAAATACTTTTGCTGTTCCCAAATGTAAATGTCAAAAGGGAAAATGCTCACAAGACTGCAGTGATTCTGTAACTGGTAGAACCCTTGTTTGTTGTCTGAGCATGTTGTAACTGGACTGAAATAACTTCTGTGATAGGAATTTATCAATTTCATGCCAAAACTAGTGCTGTAGACACAACGTTACCAAACACTGTGCTGTATCTCCGGGATTCAGGAGCAGTTTAGTCTTAGTCCTTGACAGAATTCTCAGTCAAGTAATTTGATCATTTGAAGATGTTTGCTTGAAATTACTCTGTTTCTGAGCATTATGGTGAGAACATTTGAAGCCTGTTGGTCAGATTGTTTGCTAGTAATCCATGATGTTGGAGACACGCATACTTTACATCTGTCCCTCTCCCATCCTTCCATTTTCCATCCAGGTAGTTCAGGAGTGACTGAAATGATGGCAGCTGTGAAATGACAGGGCAGTGTCTCCCCTAGGTAAGGGAGGGGGAAAGCACAAGAGTACTCTCCGAGGATACTCTAAGCAAAAGTTATTCTAATACTCGACTGATGAGACTCAAGGACACCCACCTTTGGAAGGCACAGGTGGATTACACCTTTTTAAGAAGTTAATATTAGTAACCTTTTTGTCTTTACGTAATGAGAAAGCCTTTGTGTTCAGAAAGGAATCTGACTAATTTATATTTCTAAATTGAGCTATGCAATGTCTGCTTCTGAAGGCCTTCAGAGCTACTTCACTCATAAATCAAATTTGCCTACCTTTCTTCAGAAAACCTGCTTTATTAGGCACCTGAAGCCTCAGTGCAAGTTATATGTGTGCAGTAGGTGGACTGGATTCCAGTGTATATTCAAGTTCTAAAATGCCATTCAGTTGCTACCTGATGCTCTGAGAGTCTAAACTTTATGTGTATTCTAATTTATAATGTTAGCATTCCCAAAGTCTTGGGAAGGTGTTCTTCAGCAAGACACATTTTTTTATGCAGCTGGTTGGCGCCTGCCTTCTTCACAACTAAGATTCAAAAACTAGGCACTTGTTAGTCTGTTTTTCCTTGGAGAATATCAATATTGTTTCTCACAGTGTTCCTACAAAACTGGGTTCTGCAGCAGACAGATACAACGCTGGGAGTTAAGGAGGGGCTTACTATCTTATATGTTGTTATCTGTTGGCTAGAGTATTCGGCCAGATGTTGGAATGGCATTTGGAACCTGTTGACACTCCCTTTCCTAGACCCTACGAGGTTTCTGAGCCAGGTGCTTGCAGAGTCAGGCTTGCTCACAGTTTCTGACCTAGCTGATGTTGAATTCTTTTCTCCACAATGGCACAGCTTCAATAGAGGGGGTGGAGAGTGGCCCACCCAAGAACAGCCTATAGCCTGGCAGTTGCAGCACTCTCCAAGGAGGTGGGAGATGTGAATTGGATATCCTTTAGGCAAAGAAGGGAATTGTGGGAGATCCAAGTTCAACCTGGGTGAATGCTTGAGCCTTAAGGCTATTGTATAAAAGGGGCAGCAGCACCACCCTCTTACTTCCCCATCTTTGAAAAGAAAAGTGAATCCTGTTAGGATTTTGAAAGAAAAGGCGTAGTCGCCTGCCTTTGAAACAAGCTTTACAGGTTGTGGATCACAAGTGAAAGGAGACACCTCCCTGTAGCTCTGTGAAATCATTTCAGTGGTCTTCCTGCAGAGTAGGATGAGTCTTCAGGTGATTATTTTAGATTTTTTTCTAAGGTGCTACGTTCCCTCCATTCAAATTAGGGGAAACTTTAACTTGTCGAGCTTTCTAAAGGTTACAGAATCCAAGAAGTGAAACTGTGTTCATACCAGTTGCAGTTGGAGTAATAGGTCACGTCAAAAAGCGGTTCAGACTAGGGTTTGTTGGGTTTTTTTGCTTAGTGTGGGAGTGGCTGACAAGTAGAGTGGAGCATTACCAGATAACTTAATCTGTGATGGGAAGGTTAATTGAGATTTAGTGTAACCTGGTTTACTGTGAGTGTACTTTGCTGTTGTTCTTTTTCAGAGCTTTTTGTTAATTTGGGAGCAGTTTGAAGATACAAATCACCACAGCTACCATTCGCACTATGGCTTGGCGAGCGGGCTGCTCATTGGCCTCAGAGTCTGCCTAGCTCTGTCACTGGCTGCTGGGCTGTACCAGATTATCACGGTGGAGAGAAGCACACTGAAAAGGGAGTTCTATATCACCTTTGCCAAAGTATGGGTTACATCAAGCAAACTGATCCCTTCTTCTGTAAATATAATTGTGGCATGCAGTTGACTGAAGCACTAAACTCTTTTCCTCCATAAGAAAGTTAATGTTAAGTGTCTGATTTGATTACATTGCACCCTGTCATCATACTCTGAGTAGTCATTTTAATTTGACAAGGAGTATAGAGCTTTTTAAAACAGAAATCCCACCTTTCATTGTGTGGTTTTCAGTATGTTGATTGAAAATTAAACAATGGGTTCATAAAATAGACAGAAATGTAAATGTAGTTCCTCTAACTGTCATCTCTTTCTTCTAAGCTGGCATGTAGTCATTTTACAACTTATACTCATCTCTTTTTTTTAGGCCTGCATTCTCTGGTTTTTGTGCCACCCATGTCTTGCAACCATTGCTGTAATATTCAGAGAATATCAAAGAGAAAAGGTATGTACAGGCAAGATAAAAGAGATGAAATTTGAATAGTAGTTGTTCTTCATGTTTAATGTTTGTTAGCAAACTCATGCTCTTAGGCTGTTAATCTTATGACCCCAAAGCAACTTGAAAAGTCTTAGTCACACAGCTCTCATTGATGCTAATGTGAGTCATATTTTACAAAGGCATACAGGGCTCGAATCATCTAAGGGTAATCATTTCTAGGTTAAGGGAGGGAGAGGGGGAGATTGTTAAGTCAAAGGAAAATGTGGAGGGGGTGTTTTGTTTTATTGTTTGCTTGTTTGCTTTTAATTAAAAACACCTTGGGGATTCTTTTAACAAAGGGAGTAGAAAGATAAATCAGTGGATTTTTTTTGTTGTTTGCTTTTTAGTCTTCATCCTTTAAGAGCTTTATGTGGCTAAATAGGTCAGGGAACCTGTAGCTGAACTGTATTCTTTAGATCAAGAAGTCTGTCCAAATACGTTGTTTGGTTTGTAAGCTCCAAACAATTAAAAACAAAGGTGGACTCACTGAGTTTCTCAGTTGCTTAAACATACTGGAAACTGGAGAACTCCATGCGTGGAGCCTTCCATGTTCAGGTGAAGTACACCACTATTCTCAGGTGATTGACTACCTCATTCCAGCTTAGGGTTTGCTTCTTTTCTTTATGCTTATAACCATCTGTGCATTTGTATGCAAATATATTCAGAAACTGAGCTTTTATTTGTGTAGAGGGTATGTAAGGGAAAGAAAAAGGTTTTATTAAATATATATAATCAATTAAATACTGGGTTTGATTTATGAAAAAAGAAAAAGGAAATCTAGGCAGAAAAAAATTGATTCCTCTAGAGTTTCTAATGAAGAAACTTTTTGTTTTGCTTGATGAAAACATCCTTAGGGCAGGAGGACAGTCTCTAGAGGTGGGATCAGTAAAGTAGTATTTTTGCAGTATTTTGAGCTTACTGAAGGAAGACTACAATTGCTCTACTCTTGCATTTGACCAAGTTTAACCATTATGCGCAGCTGCAGTTCCTACGCTGTGATAATTCAGCTGTGTTTGCTTCTTCAAATACACTTCAATACAATAAAGAAATGCATGATCAATAAATACCACATTTATTTGAGAACAACATGTATTTTTAAAGAGTGCCTGTACATAAACTGAAGACTTGTGCTTTCTCAGAAACAATAGTTACACCTTCAGGCATTTGACAAATACAGCCTTACAAAGCTTTTACAGATGAAGAGTCTTGAACTGAAAGAGGTCTGGCTAAGTGAGGTTGATAAATCACTATCCTCAGCTCCATGACTGTTCTAGTGCAAAGTGTTTCTGAGCTTTCTTCCCCCCCCCACCCTGTTTGTTGTAAGAATAGAATATCTAAACATCACCTCTGCTTGTGAAACTGCATGGGTGGTGAATTGCAAGTCTGAAATTCCCCAGAACAGAGACTGCCAGAAGGGTTATGTGACTTGCCCAGGGCTATCTACTGATTTAAAAACACCCAGGTGTGAGAGTCTGATTCCTGGATTTAAGATGCATGTTCAAATCTTTTGTAAATGCAGCAGTATTAAAAGGTTTAAAGTTAAACCTCAAACACTCGTGCTAATAGAAATTTATTGTGGCTTGTTTGGTGAGAGGTTTTTTTTTCACTTACTATTTCTTTTTCTCTCTTTTCTTGTCTCTAGATTATTACCATAGGTGTTATCCTCTGTCAGTGCATCTCCATGGTTATCCTCTACAGACTTTTTCTGTCTCATAGTCTATATTGGGAAGTATCTTCACTGTCATCAGTGACATTGCCACTAACAGTATCCTCTGGACATAAAAATCGACATCACTTCTGAGATGTTTAGGAAGAATACATTATGTAATAAATGTGCAATAATGACTTAAATATGCAGGTATTTTTGTCGTAAGTGTATGAAACGTTGGTTTCACTGGAAAACTGAGTGATAATATTAGAGCACTTCACAGACCTTTGGTCTGACAAGACTCCTAGATTAATGTGTTAAAAGCATCGTGGAGTATAAAAATCAGTAATTTGAATAATTTTGTAGGTATTGTTTAACAAGTGGTGCTGAGCTGTATCACAGAATAGTGCAACTAATCTTTTCTCTCCCATTCATGGACACCAAAAATGCCCTTACTTCGTGTCAATACTAGGTTTGAAGGTCTTATAAAATGCAGTTCTTAAAACATCTACATGCTCAAACAAGTTTAAAATAGGCCAGTTGTGAAATTGGTGTGATGCATAATGATGAGTACAAGGGTTTTTTGATTTTCATGCTTTAGAAAAAATGCAGTTTATGTATCAGTATAAAAGATGGGGAAAGAAAGGAGGGAGAATCATCTAGAAAACATTTGTAAAATGTTCACAACTGACTGCAAGAAACTTTCCTTTATCATGGGTGTAAAAGAAAAGCCTTTTTTGCATCTAATGTTCATACTGGTTGAAATTCTAATGGGAATGTAAATAGGATTTATATCTGCCTTTTTAAAAAAAAAGTAAATTTACCTAAAAATTTCATCCAGTAATCAAGGTCTAAACAGTTTTTGAGGCTTAGAATACATAGCAACATAAAGGTAATTAAAACAGCAGCCTTGCATCTTTTAAAGGAGAAAAAAAAAAGGCAAAGAAAATGGAATGGGTGATGTGGTACTAGAATTTTAATCCTGATATAATTCATTTCTGTTACATTGAGGATTCAATCATAATTAAGCCATATACACAGATTAAATTAACAGAAGCATTTCAAATAAATGTTGGTTTCAGTCATCAACTACCCATGAATTCCTGCCCAAGGATACTTAATCAGGATTAAATTTTCTATGAATAATTGAAAAACAAAATACTCACTGGATTTGTTATAATCCATGTTGGCACTGGGTTCTAAGTAGTTGCCATCTTCCATCCATTGTAATAAAGCCATTCTACTTTGTGATGCCCTGGCATTCAGAAAGCCAGTGTAAATATATACTTTATTGAAGTGCCTATTTATAGAGCATGATTAAATCGTGCTGACATTTTTTTTTTCTTTCGTAATAAGAACATACCTATTGCCATTGTGAGTGAAATTTTTCTATTTGGATTTAGCTTAGTTTACACTTCATACATGTGTGTTTCTTCACAAAATGGACTTTATTTTCTAGTAAATCAGTGTTTGCTTCTTCTTAACAGTGTGTATTTTATTATGTCTCTGTGAAAATGTGAAGACACTGATTCTAACTTTTTAAATAGCCCTAACTTTTCCGTTTATGTTTGCCTCAGTTGTGAGCATAGTTGAAACGTAAGTCTGTTCCATTTTAGTTTAGAGGCAAAACTAGATATTTGCCTTTGACTAAGGCAAAATGGCAACATGACAAAGTTGCTCATTAAATCATCTCCTTTCTTATTGTTTGTAATTCAGATCAAGAATGGCAGGTTGAGGCTGGAAAAGATGAGATATTATGATTTCACACAATCTTCAGAATGATTAAAAGATTAATTATTACATTCCTCTGATAACCACACAAAAATATTATTGGTTAAAACTTCAGTCTTTATTTTCCTGCTTATCTCTGTACTTTTCATCTTCTCAAGAAAAAAAGCATCCTGTTTTTGATAAGTCTCCAATAATGTAGTAAAAGAGTTCTATCTGTCCTCATGTATAAGACTTCAAATTCACACATAAAATAGAATTTTCTGATAGACACAAGTACTACTTTACAGTTTATGATCCATCATGATAAAAGTTTTAATCTATGCAAAAAAACCTCTACGTGACTTTCAGAAGAGGCACTGCATTTGTTTTATTCTGCAGAAGTACTGTCTTACTTCTTGTAGCTCTTCTGCCTTGGCTTGGTCGGTATTACGATACCATTTACCTTATTTTCACTTTATAAATATACCTCACAACAAGCCGTGGTTCATTAATGTAAGCATGAAACATAAGGTGGTGTCTTTTACATCTTTCCCACATTGCCCCGTAAGTCAACAGGTAACATTAGTTTCTTAGTTTGGCATTGAATCCAGTTACTTGAAAATAATTTCGCTATTAATGTAACTGTAGCAATTAAGTATCGCTTTCTCATGGTGAGTGCTACAAAGCATCTCTTAGCACCGTAGCAGTACGTCACTGTGACTGCAGTAATACTCAGTTAATTTGGTGCAGGATACCTTGGGGAGGCAGGGGAATCTTCAAGTATGGCTTATGGACAAAGCTTCATACTTACCCTGTACTCTGTGTTGAAACTTACTGCCTCTGGATCATGCCTGAGGAGTGGTTCAAGTATGTGAAAGTCTCTTCTTTCTAACTTCTCTGAGAACAGCTGATAAGACCTTGCTTTTTTCGTGCTTATCCACACTGTTACCCATTCTATCAATTTGATTTCATAACTTCATCTTGAAAAAATAGCTTCCAGCCTTCTTCCACTTGTCTTCAGTCCATGCATCCCGACTTGAAAACTATACTTCTAAAATGTGCTTTCTGTCACCAAAAAAAAAAAAAAAAAAAATTAACTTTATCTCACAAACTGGGGCTTTTGCGTACGTCAGCAGAACTGGTGCTGTGCCCTACATCAGGTCTGTGTTAGGTGACAGCAGTGGACAGAAGCACTCCTCCAGTGCCCCCACAGCCCCAGTGTGTACGAGGTGCGGGTTTGTGCCTGCAGAGAGCTGCCACGCACCTGGGGAATTTTTGGGGAGAGCTTCAGCAGTTTCAGGCTCCCTGACACCTCACTGCTGCAAGAGGCTGAAGCAGGGTCCCCCTGAGGGTAGCACTGCCACTGCTGCCCATGGTGAGCAGCACTGTTAAGGTCAGAGGATGACATCTCATCTGACAGTTTCTGTGCATTATGCAGTTCTATTCTGAATAAAGGTGGGGTTACCGTGTCTGCTCATTCTATTGCCTGTGTGTTTCAGTTCTCACAAAATATGAGTGTATTGACAAGAGTGCAAACTGAAGTTGGTTGTGCTCTGAAGAAATCCGCTCCTATGTGCAAAAGGGCATCACCTGGCCAGCCATCACCTTTTCTGCTGGCACAGATGCCAGTTTGCGTCAGTTATGATTTCTTGGTTGGGAGGGAGGATCTCAGTTCAGTAGACAAAAGGGTGAGATCACCAACTTGGTCTACGAGACCCCCCACAAGCTGTCAGGAGGGATCCTGCATTGCTACTGACCAGCGATACAGAGGCTGGAGCAGTTCTGGGGCTCATCACAAGTCTCCTCAGGTATTCACTCCCCTTCCATGTAGACTGTGTTTACTGTATATTTATTTAAAGTGCTTCAGGTAGGAAAATGAATATTTACAATTAAATATATGTAAATGGAAGTGGAAAGACTTGATTGGAAAAATACCAAGTTTCTAATACATATTACAATACTAAGACCTCCCACACAAGACAAACGTTTATAGCCAGATCTAGATGAGTATTTCTTTTTGGTTCCTGTGCCGGTGGAAAGCCATGGAAGTATCAAAATCTTTTTGTTTGCGTCTCAATCCTCTACAGAACTGGAAGAACGCTTTATTTTATTTGGCTTAAGTTTATTCTGTGCGATGTTCTGCCTCTAATTGATAGAAAAAATGTTTATGGGGCTGGCCAATGCTGATATTAGGCTGTACCTTTTAACTCTTTGTGTGACTATGCAACGTACAAAGAGCAGGTTCTCCTTGTGAATGTCAAACATTAAAAGAGAAAGTATTAAGCTGGTTTTGAAAGGATCCTTCTTTTCTAACTGCACTAATCCAACCAGGCTGCGATTTTCCAGTGAACACTAAGTTCCAATTCCAGTTTTCCTTAAACCATTATTTTCTGCAAATCTGTTTCCTGCCTTGCGAATTCTCTCCCACTCCTCCCCTCTCCCCCTCTCTCATACATATGATTTTGAGTGTAATGGGTGTCATTTCTCTCTCTATCTCTCCCATCTGTTCCCACGATCAACACTCGCAGTCCAGCCCCTGCTTTGCATGTAGTGTATGTGTTCTCTTTATCCTTGTCCTGTTTTGATTTCGCACTTTTCCTGTCTCTCCTTTGCCCTCTCTGCCATCTTTCTAGTCTCCATAGCCATCAGAGACCTGAGGCTGTGGTTTGACATTGCAGCTAATTTGGGCTGTTACCTGTCAAAAATAGTGTCCCTGTTCCTCTGAACTGACACTGGCTGTCACCTCACAGTCTGAGTGAGGAGTCGAGGAGTTAAATTGGTGAAAAATTCAGCCTTTAGCAGCAGCCAAAGAGAAAACAATTTAGTTCTGAGTGGTTGTAGCTCACCAAACCAGGTTCATCAAACTTTGTTGAGTTCCGGTGCCACTGCTGGGGATGGGGCACATTAAAGAGAGGCCAGATCACCTTTAGAAGGGTGGCTGCAAGGCTGGTCAGTCTTTCACAAGCTGTCAGCCTTGTAATTCCTCCATCTCTCTCTTCTCTGTCTTCTACTGCATTTTGCATGCTAAAGGTTGGACTGTCCCTGCCCTTCACCGCTGTCTTACAACAGGAGTGTGTCATTAGGGGCAGGGGGCTTCCAGCAAAGAGAAAACTGTTTGGCTGCTTTAAAGTATTTTAAATTTAACGTGGTCAGTTGTGCCTTTGCAGCCTTAAAAAGGAGCTGGAAGGCGTCACAAGCAGCCCCAGTTTGAGAAAGTATTTTTGAGGAGAGAAAAAACCATGAAAACAAACACAACTGGAGTGGGTGCCATTTTTTTCAACGTGATAACACCATGGCAGAAGGCAACCAAGGACATCACATGGCTTTTCATAAGGTCTGCCTGTGGGTAAGGAGAGACTTAATCCGAACATCTGCAATCCAAAGAGCAAAGGCTTCCAGCAGCAGGGACTCCTTATCTATCGGCCAGTTAATCTGCTGAGATGCCTGACTTCAGGAGGCTGTGGTGGGATGGTGGGTATCTGTCTCGCCCTGTGGTCAAGTGCTCCTGAGTTTGTCCAGGCTGGCGAGCGACTTTGGCTTTTAATGCTCCTGCAACAGCCCCCTCAAAAAGAATGGATTCATGGAAACTGAAAACAAGGTCTCTCAGCAATCTCTCCTTCTTTAATACAGTAGCTACAGCTGAAAGAGTGTACGCGCACCTTGTTAGTGTATACTTTTTTTTGCTTAGTTTCTCACCCTTCCAGCCTCTTTTAAAACAATGGCATTATTTTCAAATCAAATTTTATAAAATGAACATTGGAGTTGTTAAGAAGAGATCAAAATTTACATAAGACTTCTGTGTAACCTATTACCTATGAAAATTTATTTCAGGCTGAAACATGTTTTCCAAAGTTTACAGCGTACAAAACAAATGGGGTTTTAAAATTTCTTTACTTATGATTACCTTAAATTGTGTTTTCTAAAAGGGAAGGAAAAAAAACCTTGGAACATTACCAGTTTAATTTGCATTTTGGCTCTGATGTAACTCAAAATAGATTAGATTAAAAAAGGAAATTTGGCAAGTGATTACTCAATTACATGATTTTACTGCTTTGGTATTTTGAAAATAAAAATGAACAGATCTGTTTTACTTTGAAAAGTGCCTGGTGCACGTGTGCTGTAACCACTTTTCAGAAACCATATGGAAGGTTCCCTACGCTGCATATGGCAACGCTACCCAGAGCTCAGATGTGTATTCCTGCGATAGACTACACAGGATTCGCTCAGATCAGGGATATTCATGTCTACGTTCGGATAATATTATATCGAAGCACAGCAGGGTAATGAGTTTGGTGTAAAACACAGGAAGTTCGCAGTGACAGGGCTGCATTGCTCCTTTTTCATAGAAAGGAACTAAAAGTGCTTGGAGCTAGCGCCGGGCCAAGAAGTTAGGAGGAATTTGGAGAAGGGATACAATTTATATGGGAGCTGTATTTTGCAAGATAGAAAAGGTGAGCAGCATCAACATATACAAAACATTTCATCATCTAGAGCTATGGTAGCTGCTCATCTCTAGCCTTCGTGCCAAGGGAAGGAAGCCTCTGCTGACCTCTGGAAGACCAAGCAAGTGGTGACAAACTCCCTAGAGTAACAAAGCATTGATCCTCCGCGAGGTGTGGGATGCGGTAGTACTGTGTCTTAAACTGGGTATCATCAGGATTATCTGTTATTCCCATCACCCTGTTCTCATTTGCAAACTGATAGAAGAAGATGGACCATCTGTCGCTCCATCACTGATGTGTCCCATTGGAGCCGCTAGGGCTATTTGTGTGGCTTTTCAGGTCTCTGATAAATACAACACTTTTGCAAATGTTTGTTTGGTGCCATGATCTGAGCACTTGCCTGTCCTGCTCTATAGAGCTGCCTGGGTTCTTGAAAGCTCCTCCACATGCACATGTGCAGCTGTCCCCTCAGTGCAAACATCACGGTGTGTGTCTGTTCCTTCACACAAAACCAGCTTACATGGTGGGGGATTTCACCAAAAAACCAGCAACTTCAAATGACAGAAACCTTACTTAGTGCCATTGCTGTCCTGAAAAACTGTAGCTCTTCCAGCTGATTTCAGTGGGGATGGAGACCTTCAGAACACTAATCTTGGTGTAGTAATGATGATACAGACCCAAAGTCCTGACACATGAAGAGCAGAATATGCTGGGGAGTTAGAAATTAATAAATTCCTTTTGAAAGAGTGATGTGGAGTGGAGGTGATGGGCTACAGCATTTCACTGCACTGCTAAGCCTGTGGGCCTTCAGCAAAAGCAGCCCTGTCTGAAGAGGGGTCACTACCTAGATGTGCCTCACACAAATGGCTGTTGTAGAGGGACAAGTGTTCTTCTGTTGCAGCAGGGAGACCCTGCTTCTATCCACCTCAATGATTTTTGAGAGTTACATGGCATGTGAGACTGGGTTGTCCTCTACATCTTGGTTTCATCTTTCTGCCTCTGACAAGTAACTGGGTTTGGCTACTATATACCTGATATTCAACAGACCTGTTTCTGAGAAATCTGTGAGATGGATCTTTGCTGTCTAAAATAAAGCGCTTCTCAAGACCCTGAATTTCCCTCATGTCTTCACTTTTCTCCTGTTTAAATGTGAAGCAATGGCCTTTGCGAACCTTCACTGCCGTGCTGTTGTCACTGATGGCATCAGTACCTGAGGATTGTTGCTGCTTCTCAAGAATTGAATGTTTGATTTTTTTCCTCCTTTCTACCTTTGTGGGGGCAAGGGATGAGCTCAAACCCTGGTTTCCACCCCTCCAAGTCAGCAACCTGTGCTGGCACTGTCAATAGCCTGAGTCATCCCAGCACTGACAATGGACAAGGCATGAAGCCTTTACTCAGTGAGAGGAGAAGCTGACAGCTGCCATCAGGCCAACCTATTTCTGCAAGGGGGGAATGGCCATGCACTTACCAGAAGGGTTGATCACCTTCGAAGAAAAAAAAGCAAGCATTTTCTACCACTGAGTTTGAGATATGTAGACAGTGCGTTTCAGTTTCTTATCTCTGAGGTCCGTTAACAGAGACCAGGATGTGCAGCGGTGTGTGTGTGCGGATGTCGCTGTTGTAAGTGACTTTGTAAGTTCTGTGTTAGGGGAAGCAGCAAACCTAGGGCTCCTGTTCTGGAGATGAAAATAGGATGATAGAACCAGGGCAGGAAGAAACCACTTTCCGGTCACCATATCCTGGTGGAATTGTTGCAATTCATGTATTATTCAAAGTCTAGATTTCGTGGCCAAGTCTTAAATCAACCTTGAAGTTATCTGAAAAGTCTCTTCTTCCCTGTCGAGTATGTGGCTTTCCCAAGCAAGCACCCTCACTCCTCACCCACCTGACCCCCAGTCACGGCTGTTGGTGTTCCAGAGGGAAGGAAATGCAAGCCGTGTCGTGGCTGAAGAGCTGGCTTAGAAGTCTGTCCAGGTTAACTCTATGAAGCACGGCTGTGGTCGTGCAGGGCCCGTGAGCATCCGCACCTCTCCTCAACGCCCGGGTCTGTGGCTGCAGTTTCCCCCGTGAGGAAGAGAGTCCCCGCGAGTGGAAGCCTCTCCGCCGGGGAAGGCGGCTTCGGGCGGAGTCCCCGAGGCTCGGCGGTTCCCCTCGGCGGGGCGCGGAGGGGCCGCGGAGCCGGAGAGCGGCTGCCGGGCCGGGCCGT
>VZTD01001345.1:855227-864819 GCA_013397725.1 Rhagologus leucostigma | reverse complement strand
TTTTCATACACCTGACCCGCTATTTCACACGCTCGGGAAAACCCAGAGCGCGGCTGACACCGAGCCCCAGCGAGTGAGGGGGAGAGGATGTGAGCAGAGAAGTTTAGGAAGATAAGTGCGAAATAGGAAAACATGAAACCCCAACAACAAAAAACAAACAACAAACAAAACGAGTCCTTCGAAAAATCCTGAATGCCTGAACGTGTGTGTGTGTGCGTCTGTGTGTATGTGTGTGTATGTGTTTTCCTTCCTACCAAAGCAGGATGTCAAATACTGTCCTTTTCCCCTCTTTTTTAAAGCAGGCTGAAAGGAAAATTCTTCACAGAATCTTAAAGAACTTTTTGACACAACAGCTGCAAAATCTATTTTCTAAACAAAGATTTATACATATTTATACGAGCTTAATCCAGATTTTTTTTTTAATAAATCATTCTCAGAACTGCAGAGGTAAACTATATGTAAATACCTCAAGTAATAGGCTTGTAGTGCAAATCACATCATTTTATCTTCAATTTTGCATTCGTTTTTCTGGCTTAAAGGTGCATCAGAGATATGCATTTTAGCATATTCAGAACACGGGGCGTGAAATTAAATGTTTGACAGAGTGAGAAAAATATACAGACTTTGGAGATGCCTTAAAAATAGTAATTTATGCAGATCTAGAGGAGTGAAATCATTTGCAATGGAGTGACCCTCTCTCCAGGAATTTTTTGCTCAGTGTTCTTCTCTAATCTCCTGCTGTATCTTCATTTTTCATTGAACTAGCCAGTTTTCTGCGAAGCAGTCTTGTAGATAAGGGAAGTGCTAAAAGAAGAAGAAAGAAGAAGCTCAGTGGGTCCGTTTCCATTGCACTTTTACCCAAGGCAATGGGCAGAATTTAACGGATTCCTTCCAACATATGTTTTTGCCAGATAAGTAAACAGTGTGTGTCGGAAATGAAAAAGCATTTGCAATTTAATGACATTACAGCTCTCAGCTTAGGCTGGCGTGCTGCGAGGCGAAAAGCAGAAAGAGAGAGGAAAGTAGAAAGAGAAAAAGAACAAAGTTCATCTTCCCTTTTGTGCATTTTTATCAAGGAAAATATTACTTCTTTCCCCCTCTTGTTCTCTTTTCTTTTTCTCTTTGCTTTTTTGTCTCACTCATCTACATTTTTTTATTTTCTCTCCTTTTGTCTCCTCTGTTCAGTTTTACCTTTTTCTTCCACTGCCACCGACTCGTTTCCTTTCACCACCCCCCCCTTCCATTGTGTCGCCTTATTCATCTATTTGGCCCATTCAGTTTTTACCTATAAGGAGCTGTTTATCCAACAATGTATCTTTTTTTTTTTTTCCGCCGTGTTGTAGTCCCGGCGCTACAGCTCACAGTCAACAGGATTGTTGGAGGGATTATAACGTTTCATTTCAAAGCGCGACAAATCTGCTCGCCTTCCCTCTGTCCCCGCTCTCCCCAGACTCGCCGGTCCCTCGCAGATACGCAGCACCCTCGAGGCCGGGATCGCCCCCACATCCCCACACCAAACCCCCTCTGGGCCACCCCGCCGGGGCCACCCCGCTCGGCTGCGGCGGCGGGGGAGCAGAGGCAGCCCCCGGGGAGGGCAGGGAGTGCCGGGCAGGGCAGGGAGAACCCCCGCTCCCTCCGCCGCCGCCGTCGGACGTGCCTGCACCTCATCCCCCCGCTTTCCCCAGCCATTAGGTGAGCGCTGCAAAGTCGCGGGCTCCCACCCCAGGCTTTCCCTGGAGCTCGGGTGTAATTGAAAAATACCTCCAGTCAGTGGCAAGTCCTATCTCATAGGCACATATCTGAAACGATGTTTAAAAAAAAAAAAAAAAAAAAGGGCTTGTCTAACGTTCCGTTCTTGGGTTGGTTTGGGGTTGGGTTGGGGNTGTCTAACGATCCGTTCATGGGTTGGTTTGGTGTTGGGTTGGGGTTTTTTCTTCCTTTTCCTTTTTTTTTTTTTTTTACCATGAAATTACATCTTCCACATCTCCTAGATCCGGTACTTGGTAAGTAAAAAGGGAAATCTGTTTGGACATAAGGAGGTAAAGTAGCTAGAGGTGGTAATTTAATCATCCGAGGATATATTTCAATGTTTTTTCTGGTCTTCTAGGCATTAGCACTTTAAATTCATTATGTCTGTTTGACAGATATATGCAGCCTTAAGGATCTAAAAATGAAATCCAAGAAGTATAGCCTGCTAGAGGACATATATTGAAGTTAAGAGATTAAAACGGTCTAACCATTGCAAACAGAATGGAACATCTCGCATTTCTCATTCCTTATAAGCATGACTATTTTGCAGATGTTAAATACGGTCTGCTCTAATTATGAAGGAGGGGAGGGGGGGACCCGCTCAAGAGCCGAGGCTTTCTAACTTTTACATTGATGAAGTGGATATTAGAAAGACAATATTAGCTCCTGTGCCTTCTCGGGCTCGGGAAGTTTTACGTGGGGGATTTTCTCTATCAATAATTTAATAAGGAGGGTGCAGCAGCAGCAGCGGCAGCCTCTCCTACATGCTTTAAAGACTCAAGAATCGTGCATGAATTTCCTATAAGGCAAATAACAAAAGAGCCAAATGAGAAGAGCGGGTCCTTTTTCTGTCTAACTGGGACACTGAGGACTCTGTGTCATTACAGTAATTTAGCAATGTTAATGATCTGTAATATTAATACATCATACTTGAAAATGGGGAAGAGTTGTCATAATTAAATGCATTAAGCCACAATTAAAAAGTCATCTAAGCAGTTGTAAAGATACCAGCGACGATAAGGCTGTTCATTACGCTGTGAACCTCTCTGCCCATGGAAGCCCTCCCTCTCAGGGCTGGTGCAGCAGCCCCGGCCCGGCGCAGCCGCCTCCGCGCAGCAGCCGCGCAGGAAGGCGGTGGGGCGCGCAGCCTGCGCGGCCTTATCGGCACATCGCCTACGGAGGCGGGGGGGTGAGGGGGCTGGGCCAGCGAGCCCTTTGACTGATCTGCCCCAGTTCTTCGGGAAGGGGGGGAGGGGACGGGGACAACACAAAAGTCTCATCCCAGACATTCGTGTCCACGCACTCCGGCCACCTTTTCAAAGCATGTCCCCAGACGCGCTGAAACGCACGTTTCGGCGGCGAAGCCGGTGTGACGTTCAGGATAAGCCCGGAGCAGGCTGCCCCTCGCCCGGCGGCTGAGCGCCGCTGCAGTGCGCTCCCTGCCTGCCGCCGACGCGGGCAGCGGCCGTCGGGGCGGGTCCTGGCCGGGCCCCGCGGGGCGCTGGTACCTAGCCTCTCCGTCCCCCACCCTCGGCACCTCTCTGCTTCTGCCGGGAAGGGCTGAACCCCTTGAGCCGTGGGACTGAGCTCTGAACAGGGGGACTGAGTGCTCCCCCCGTGGGGCTGAGCCCTCCAGCCCCGGGGCTGCCCCTGCCCGTGCTCTGCCTTGCACTGCCAGCTCCCCAGAGAGTCAGCGTGCTCCCTGCAGCACAGGAAGCCGTGCACACACTTGGGGTTGAGGGGTGAGCAGACACAGTCTGGTACTGCGGGCTGTAAGGCCTGGCCCTTTTGCTGCCCAGGTGCTGCCAGCCATCCCACGGGGGCAACATCCCCATGCATTTATTTCCTCCTATAACTAGTGACAACCTCATCCCCAGCTTAGTTTTGGTGAAAACCTCATCCCTAGCCTGTTCTGTCAGAATGAGCCAGCTCTAAAACAATCCTTTGAAAAAAACCAAAAAAAAAAAAAAAAAAAACATATTTAACCAGATCACTGCTGATAGCCAGAGTGTTTCTTCTTCCATCTCCGTCAGATTTTCCATCTCGTGGACACACACTGTGATTTTCAGGCTGGTTTCATAATGGAGAAAAGGTTGCACCCGCAGACAGTATGCTTATGTAGGGCTGTCTGGTGGTCCCCTCCCAAAAATGTCTTGTGTCTCTGGACAAATCAGGAAAATCTGGCTGAGGGAAGATGGTCTCGCAGCCCTTTATTATGGAAATGGATGGTTGGGTAGAGGAGGAAAACCCAGTCTGGTGATTCCAGAGGGAAAGCCTCTAACACGAGCTCAATCTTATGAATCAGACATAGAGATGAGTCTTCCAATCCAAGGAAAATTTTCAGACAGATCTTGAACATAGTTCCAAAAATTAGGCCTATTTCCAGCCATAATCCACAACTCCATGCAAATGTAGGCTTGTCCAGCCTGGAGCTGCCTGGGGAGATACAACACATGGACACTGTCATCTATATGGAGTCCTGAGAGGACTGCTGCATATTGCAACTGCTTATACCTTTCCCTGTCCTGTTGATATCAATGATGGCTGTGATCACTAAAAATAAGAGAGAATAGAAGTAATGTCAAATAAACAGATTGGAGTAAAGAATATTAAGTAAAAGCAGCACAATTTGCTCAGCCTTCAGATACGGCATTTTGGTAATGTCAACAATTCTGTATTTTGTTTTGTATTGCTGTTAATTCGAACACACCCAAGTTTGATATTACTATTTACATCAATATATTAATGAAAATAATTTGCATACATAACAATTTACATATATATGTCCAACTTTCATATATGGTTGAGTGTGATTCCTTCGAGGACCTTGCCTTCCATGGGAATGTTGCTTCTTTGAATGATGATGAGAAGGTCTTCACTTGGATTTGTAAAAAATCTACAGGTAGGAAATAGATTTATCTTGCAGGTAAATCAGGGACAGCAGGTAAAATGACAATGTTAAATGGACAGAACATTAGCTTACGTGAGTATGGATTTCTTAAAGGGCTCAAGGGAGCTTTATCTCCTCTTCCCCTCCTGCATCTGTTGATGCTGTACATCCAAACTCTTTGAGAGGGTCACAGCTGTGTGACTGCATGGCTTCCTGCTCAGTGGATCAATTTCTCTTGTGTGTTGGTCCATCAGAAGAATCTCTCGCACCCTTAGCTTCCTGTCTCACAGCTTTCTTGAGTTTGCTTAAAGCCCATGCTTGACCCCAGCTGGCAGCAAATAACTTTGGACTTGAGCTCACACTTATGTCCATTGTCAGAATTCCTCAAAACCACTCAAAATAATCTTGATTTAAGTTGGGAAGGAGCTGTTACCTTTGGAAATGGGAACGGACCTTCAATGGTCTGAGGCCAACACTGTATCTCAGGACCGTATTTGTGGTCCATTTGTCCAAACATGCCACAAGCATATTTCATAATGTATCTAAATGCAGAAGATTAATGCCCCACAAAGCTTATGTGGCATCTTAGAGAAGACTTTCCAAATGTGAAATTCTGGAAGATACCATCCCTGGCATTCAGCCCCGGAATTATTGATCTGAACCCAGGCTCCCTATAAACGCTCTTTATGATTATCCCCACTGCCTGCTGCAGGGCTAGGATTCAGAGCCCAGGCTCTAGGGTCATGCCTTGGGGTCCATAGTCCTGGGCTTGTTTGGGTGCTGGAAATGTCTCTCAGCCACATGTTCTGGGAGCTTCCACAGGTGCCTGAGGACAATGCCTTGAAGAAGCCTATGACAGAACAGCGATTACTTCATCAACAGTAAGATGCAAGGTGTGGTTTTTACTCAGAAACATTACATTTTTGTGTTCTAAAGGGAATTTATTTCTCTAAAAATGTCAAGGCTGTGGAAAAACATTTTTTACTGAGGTGAAAGTTATGCATAAATATATATATATAATGCATTGTGTTCGTGCTTGAGTCTATGCTTATTTTAAGTCTTGACAAATGAAAACTGTGCTCTTCAGCTCGCTATGCTGGGCATGCCACCTGAGGTACTTTCCTGGCACTGGAGAGTGAACAAGCCTGGTGCCTGATACAAGGCCCGTGCAAACAGGATGAGGAAATAATCACTCCTATCACAATGAACAGCCATCCAACCCATCAACTGCCTTGATTCTGTTGACTGTTTTGCTGGTGCAATTGGAGAAGTCAATTTTAAGGAGAGATTAGGAGGAGTACAGTGCACAGCTAACCTCACAGGATGCTCCTTACACCCAGAACTGGGCAAAGCTGTAGATGCTTGAGAGGGAAGCTGAATCAATGGACCACGGAGATGTTATCAAAAGCACTGGAAACGCAGAAGCTCCTATAGCAACACTGTAGTTAAGGAAAAAGATTCTGTAAGACACAGAGTTGTCAGTGCTAGCACAACAGTTGTGTTGAAACTGTTGACAGCTGTGCGGAGCAAAGGGGTGCAGAGAAGAAAAGCACAGGAGTAGGTGGTTACGTGGGCCAAGGAGACCCTGGAGACACTGTTGTACAATGGTAGAGGGAAAATAGACAAACGGTATTTGTCGAAGGAACTTGCATTAATCTAAATTATGTAAGACTTGACCGGAGTTTGGTTTGAAGGACATTAAGGGAAGGTCAAGATTCAGAGATGGTGGTAGGAGTATTAATCAAGGGAGGACAGCGGAAGAAAATGCTAAAAGCCTGAGAAAGCAGGAGCTTGCTCTGAGCTGTGCTGAATTAATGCTGGTATGTTAAAACCCGTAAAGATAAGACATTTTGAAAACAAGTACAAAGACAGAATCTGGGTGAAGAGTGATATTCTGCACTGTCACAGTGAAGGTGATAGATGAAGCCATCTTCTCTGGACTCACCAGAGAAGGGATAGGTAAGGGAAAGAGGGTAAAAGAGGCGAGTCTAAAAAGCCTGAAAGAAATAAAGGCTGGAGAGCGTGGCTGCAGGTGTCAGAGGCAGCTGAGACCTTGAAGAGGATGAGAAAAAACTGTGGGCCACAAATTGAATGAGCTGGGTGGAAAGCCTTCAGAGAGCAGGTGGCATGTCCTAGGGAGGAAGTTGGTTGGAATATCTTCTGCTATCAACAGGAGATATTTAGCAAGGCGGGATAATGGCTCATGTTGCAGCTGTAACTAGTACTAGTTTGCTACTAGATGTTCCGCTCTATCAGAGCTTTGTGGTGTGTTCCCAGGGGACAGGCCTGTTTGTCAGAAGTATAATAACAGCTGACTAAGGCGGACTTGCTCTGAGGTTATCGTTACTTCTCCATAGCTGATCATAAATAAACATTTCAGTAGAAGTTTTAACTCCCCTTCTAGAAAAGTAGCAGAAGAGAAAATTAATCTTTTCTTTTAAGAGTGAGTTTTGGAAACTGACAAAACTTTCATCACTCAGCTTTTGGAAGAAACACCTTTAAAAAGAGTGCCTCCTAAAGAGTAAGCCTTCCCTAAAACCTCACGGTCTTATACCTGAGCCCTTCAAAAATGAGACATCTTTTTCTTCCTTACAAACTAGAGATTAAATATTCTGCTCATTTAGAAGTCACTTGCTTTGGCTACATCTTGTTTGATGTAATATAAATTGTTATTGAGGATTCCAGAGCAAATAAATGGGGGGGGGGAAGTAAATTTGTCTTCAGCAATTGTTTCTAGAAGTAATCTTTAAATTACTTGTCCTAGTCGGTCATTCAGGAGCCAAATTTGTCATTAGTCCACGCCAGAAAAAAGACCATTCTTGAGAATACTTATGAGATGCAAATGAAAGACTAAATTTTCATTTAATCCAGTACTCTCTTCAACATTTCACTTTATTAATCAGTAAGGAACTTTTACATGAACTTAAAAAAATGTTTCTAGTAGTAATCCAGGTGCAACTTCAAGAAGGAGCATGTTTTCATCAGGATTTATGACCCTCTGAAGAGTTTGGAGCCCAGAAATGAATTTGTTTATCACAAGGCATCAATGGAGAAAAAAAAAATGGAGATGTCATTTTCCTTAGTGTAGTCTGGATTTTCCCCATTGTCTTTTATCTGTGACCATTATAAACCTAATGCAGTTGCTTTCTGAATACTTTTACATTTGGGAGTTTTCAGGTGTATTTAAATTGCTCTGGTTATGTTCAAAATACAGTAAAATATCAAAATTGACATTGCTTATTTTTAGTCAAATATTTTGGATGTGACAGTAGAGTTTGATTTGTGCAGATATGTATGAATGGGCATTGTTTATACAAATGTTTTGGTCAATATTGGCCAGCAATACTGGTTCCTGGACTTTTCAAATGCTGGCTTGCTAATTGTTAAATTATGCTGATGATGCGATGCAGGAGCAAGTATTATTTATCCCATATGCAGAATATTCAGGCCATAAAAACAAATTTCAAACATACCTTTATTCTTCGGTAATTACAGTAACAAGGTCAAGAAAGGCCGGTCAAGAAATGGCCATAGCCTAACCACCAGCCAGACTTGGGCAATTAACAGCAGGTGTTAATGAAACCTTCTTGCCTGGCGATACCAGAGAACATGCATTCATGAAATTGGCTCAGCAGCACACAAAATGTGGGGGCCAAAGCTGCTGATGGAGTTCACACCAGGATTTGCAAAGGAAGCTCTGGAGAAATATGTGCCTCTAATGTCCGTTTCCTGCAGCTAGGTTGTAGCTAGGCATCTTTTTGAGGCTGAGCATCAGAGCCTGAAATCACTTGTTTGACCCAGATCTGAAGTACCGGGGTTCTGCACTCTGAACAATGTCTGTATTTTAGCCCATAGCTAACTAATAAGAGATGTGGAAGTCAAGCACCTGCGGCACAGGGCCCCAGAACCGCTGCAGCAGGAAGGCCTTAAATTCACTTCTTTTCTTCATCCCTAAGCTTTTCCACCTCCTATCGCTGGATCTCACCCTCCAGCTCACCAAGTGTCCCGGCGAGAGGAAAGCCCTCACCTCCACTGCCCCATGGCAGGCGGAGCAGATGGGAGGCAGGAGCTGGAAATCCCCCCTAGTATGGCATGGCCAGGAGCTGGAGACCCATCTCCTGGGCGAAAGCTACTCTGCCAAGCAAGGAGCAAAGTGGGGCAATACACGGGGCATGGGGTAAACCTGGGGTTTGCCTGATTTGGTGTCCCAGGTGCTTGTAGGCAGGCTAGAGGTTGACAGTGCAGAGATCAGGTCTGCGGGGAGCCCCAACAAGTCCAAGAAGCCGCGGTCAGGGTTCCATAGCAGGGGTTCTCCTGACCGGCTCCCATGGTTTTAGGCTGCCACGTTGACTCAACTATTAAAAATCCTCAACAGGTCCCATGTGGGAAAGCCTAAAGATGTGTGCCCTCCTTCAAAGGAGTTTTGCTGTTCGTTTTTTTTATTTCTGAGAAAATAAACCAATCCTATCCGGGTTGCAGCACCCGAAGGAGTGGGAGTTCGCCGGTTGTAGTCGGGCAGCACGGCACCCCCGGGGCGGGGCGGGGGTCACCATCGCGGCACGGCCAAGGCGGAACCCCGAGACACTGAACGCACTCCGGAGAACCTCAGCCGACCCCACAGCGGTCACCAAAGACNGGGGGGGTCTCGCGGGGGCGAGCAGCAGCGCGGGGGGGGTGACACAGACGGCACACTCGTACTCAGACTGCCGCAGCGCGGGCAGCTGCTCTGCCAGAGCCGGGGAAGGCTGAAGGCTTGGAGTCGGGAGGAGTCCGGCTGCAAAGTCACTCTGTGCGGGAGACCGACCGCGGCCGCCCCTTCGGGCTGCCCGAGGGGGATGCGCCCGGCAATGCCATGCTGTGCCACCCGCTCCGGCGCAAATGATGCCACGAACTGCGGCGAGGGACACGGTCCGGTCCCCGAGCCCGTGTCCAGCCCCGGCGGGGAGGGCCCGT
>VZTD01001345.1:847727-850227 GCA_013397725.1 Rhagologus leucostigma | reverse complement strand
CCGTGTTGAGAAGTGATGGGCTGCTACAAAAGGGAATGGCGGAGCTCTGAAAGGATTTAATTAACCGTGTCAGGGATAATTACCCCTGGACAGTCCAAATTAGTTTTGCATAATCGCTCAGAACCATATGAATTAACTTATAATATTGCAAAGCGTTGGGAGAATAACAAAAGCAGGATCGTTTTAATTAGTGAATCAGGGTCAAACGAACAGGCTGTTCCGCAAATCTTTCAAACTTCACACTTTTTGAACGTAATTCCTAGGCGAAGGCTGATTTGGAAGACATTTACTCGGGAGCTATTGTTATTGCCACAATTAAGAGTGCAATCAACCACTTTAGAGACAAAATAAAAATATATGCACTTCATACATACACATACTGCATATACATGCACACGGACATATAAAATGAGCCGGGGGTTGCCACCTCAGTGACGAGACTGGCTCAGTTTTATTGCCTTGTAGGTATTCACGTTGTGAGATGCCCGCAATTCCTTTGCTGAAAGGATGGACTGTTTCATCCTGCTCCTGATTTCCTGCTGCATGCAAATGTCCTTGCAGACCTTTGCTGGATTTACCTTTGAATATACCATTTTCAGGCACTCATAATGGGAAGGCCCGCGAAAAATACTCCAGGAATAAAGCAGTAATATTGCTCAGATAGGTGAACAAATTACACGGGTTTAAGTGGCGAAGCTCTTAAGCTAACCAGATAAAGTGGTCAGGCAACTTTCCACTCTGAAAACGTTACTGGAAACCGATGAAATGCTGTGAACACTCTCAGTGTATTCAGTGAACTCTGTTCTGCTGGTCCATGAATGCTTTTTTTTTTTTTTTAAGATAATACAACAACTTAGGGTGGTTTTTTATTTATCTTCTTTCCTATTCACGATTAAAAATGTGATAAATCAGGTTTTTGGCTCTGAATAACAATGGCTTGATTTAGATTTCCTAGTAAATCTATTCAAAAGTGAAACAAAGACAGCCTTTAGAGGATACCTTACACCTCACCTGGACCAGGCACGTAAGGGCAATTCAGATAAAAATCTTGTTAGCAATTCAACAAGAAATAGAGGATTTTCTCTTTTCCCTGCTTCAGGCTTTATTTAAACTCTTTGTTCAAAAATGAACAGAGTGGTAGTCGGAATCTAATTTACAGATATAGTTTAGACGTCTAACTTTAAATTAGAAGATCACACAAGAAAACCATTTACACGTAAATGTTAAAACCATTACTTAATCTTTTTTTTCACTTTATATTACATAAAGCCAAAATGAAACTAAATACATGTTAGCCAGCTTCATTCACAAACATTAGTCAAAATATACACATTACAAAAGTAAACCAAAAAAAGAACTCTAAACTGATGAAGGATTTTTTCTCTCTAAACTTTGTCTTTCTTTTTTTTTTAAACGCCATTTGCAATTGAATTGCAGTCGCTCTAAAATAAGCTAAACAGGTAGAGTACTCCAAAACACATATGAAACACTTCATGTTGGTGGGGGAGACGGGCTTTCTTTTAAATGAGAATACTCTTCTGTCAAAGCAAAGCTCTGTTTCAGTTCAGCTAAATAATAAATAGATAATTATCACTCAGACAAAAAAGTCTGATTTAACCTTAGATAATATTGCGATCCTTGAGGAGTCTCGCAATATTTTTATTCCCTTTGAAAGGCATTCCTTTTTTTTCTTTTTTTTTCAGGTTAAAACTGAATCGACCGTGGGCGAAGTAACTAACAGAGTTTTCCATCCGAGACCTAACATTTCCACAGAGATATACAAATTTACAGTCTGAGGGTGAGATTTAATTAGTGGAGGGGAGGGACAGGGGGACACACGGGGTCCGAGTCACACGTCTTATCCTATGGAAATCATGACCCGCGCCTGTCAGCATCCCGTAGCAGCGGAGGGCAGAAACGCACGCGGGACAAGGCGCGGAGCGGGACGAGCAGCATCCCACACCGCCGACATCTTTCTTTGCATGGATCCCAAGAGGGGATAAGAACTAAGGACAGAGCGACCCTGTCCTTTCCCGGGGCCGCACCTGGCCCTGCGGTGCCGAGCCGGGGCCTCACTACCCACCAGCCACCCCCGTCTCTCCTCTCGGTGGCGGGGGTGTTACAGCGGGGCTGTTCTGAGTCCAGCACCGCGCGGGGCACGAGGAGCGAGGGAGGGGAAAGCCGGAGCCGGCGGACGGGCGTTACCCCCGTGTCTG
The DNA here is from genome assembly GCA_013397725.1 of Rhagologus leucostigma. Taxonomy (NCBI): domain Eukaryota; kingdom Metazoa; phylum Chordata; class Aves; order Passeriformes; genus Rhagologus; species Rhagologus leucostigma. Next base: position 848,011 of record VZTD01001345.1, on the reverse strand, counting down.
TCCCGAACACACACTTTAGGGGGCAGGACGGATCGGTTATTTTTTTTTTTTTCTTCTTTTTTTTTTCTTTCCTCTTTTTTTCTCTTCTGTTTCAGCTGGGCTATCTGCACAGACCGCATGCAACACACACAAGCTCTACCCGGGGCAGCGGGCGGGGGACGCGCAACAGGTCGGCCACGGCCCCGGCGCTCCCCCCATCGCCTGCTCCGGTCACCCTCCGCGGCCCCGGCGGCGGCTCGCCCCGCTCCCCGTGCGCACGTATGCGCCGGCACCCAGCCAGGCGG